>OY763888.1:27804652-28014652 GCA_963667165.1 Barbarea vulgaris | reverse complement strand
TTTATAAAATGAGAAAGGAATTAACTTTCGTTGGTTTAAAAAAAAAAAAAAAATCTCAAGTAAAACCCATCATCTTTCGTCCTGTATTGGTTCTTTATTTGTTTGTTTTCCTATAATAGTTCTTGAATTCACAAGATACAATGTCTGCATATTCATCATACCATTCAATTTAATAATACGCCCACGAGCCTACTCAATCATTACTAAACTGTCTCTCTATTTTTTTTTCTTGCACCCAATATAAAAAGAATATGTAAGTTTCGTGCAATATTTAATTCTCCATAACCATTGCAAATGATAAAATATATTCGGCAACTGTATAAGTAAATCTAATTAACATCCACTGTCGTTCGTATTCGTATCTTACCAACATAAATTAGTTTCAATGCTTTTTAATTTTTAAACATAAAACATCATTTTCTGGAAAATTACATTAATTGCCCTATTTAAGTCTCTCGTACGCAACATCGGGAGATTCTTTTACGCTTAGAATTCTTTTGGAACTCTGACGAGGTTTACAAATCGTTTGAAAGGAGAGAGTTTGTTACATAAAATATTATTACTAACAAATGCATACATAAGCTTTTAAAAATCTCTATGAGAAAAATATTCGGTTTGATATGTATTTTAAAAAAATCATTGTGGTAATATATTTCTCTTTGGAAAAACCTAACCTTTAGATATATAACAAATTTTATCCAAATATATATAATAAAGGCTGTGTCTATCATGAAAAGTGAATTTGCAACACATCTAAATATGTCTTTCTAGAGATCCAATAAAACGAAAAAGACTTAAGTGAATGCAGACAAGGGCACATGGGATCTTTAGTGATTTGTATAGTGTGGGCACGAAAATTTATAATCAATAAAGTCTATCATGATCATAATTTGTAGTTACGTATAAAATGTTAGTTCGCTATTGACTACAAGTCTACAAAGCACTTTCTTTCTTTTTATTTTTTTTATCAAAAAGACCTTCACAGTTTTGTAACCATTTACAACGTAAAAGATTCATATGTAATCTGTATTCCATTTAATCTAGATTCAATTTATATTTAAATGATAAAACTACAACAAAATGATTTAAACCGGAATATAGTGTAGTTAAAAAAAAAAATCGGCTAGACGTTGCAGACCTAATCGGGAAGCAAAACTCTCTTTGTAAAGTTTGCTACCAAAGTACTTAGTATATAAAACTATTTTTTTTTTTTTGGGTTAAACTAACACAAAAATCAAAAAGAAAAAAAAGTTTCAAAGCAAGCTTGCCGTTTCTCTATTCTATTTAAGATGTCTAAATTTTTAAATTGAGCTTCATATGCTTACCAGTATCTGATTACTGAGTTAAGACTGTTAAGTGATAAAGTATTATAAGTAGAAACAGGAAAATAAAAAAATAAAAAAAAAGTCTTCAACTTCATATTTGATGAAAGAAGCATTTTATTTTTGTTCATTTCATGTTCAATCCTTTTAATATTGTTTTACTGATCGAGGAATCGAACCTTCATTATATGACATTTCATAGTTTTGTCGGTTAACGTAATTTATAAATTTAATTTGTAAGGGGAATATATATATAGGTGTGAAGCTGTCACATGATTCACAGCCACTGTTGGATTGTCTAAGCAAAAATATGAATAGAGTGATAATTGATGGATGTTGGAGGCTGGACCCATAAGAAGGCTGAATACTGCGAACTAAACGTTAAATAAATTGATCAAGCTAAAATGTAATATTCTGATTTCTCGATCTGATTTACATATTTATATATGATTCAATATTGTCCTTTTATGAATTAGACACAGTTCTCATGGGATTTATATAATTCTTTAACATTTTGAACATAAAACATGATCGACTTGCTATATATAGAGATAAAATAAAAATAATAAAAACAACTAATTAAGGCGATAAACTACTTAGGAGTAAGGAATCAGAGAAATAAACAGAATTAATTCCACATTTTTCTTTTTCTTTTCAAAATGAAGTTACCTACTCTATTTCACAAGATATTAAGAAGAATATAGTGTAGCGAACATTTGTTTCACCATTAATTATTTGCAAGACGTGAATGATATAGGAAACTTTAATCTTACTCAAAAACTTGATATGACAGGCCTATATTATGAATATTATCATATTGCATTAAGTAAAACTGTACCTAAAAGCTAAGCTAATAAAGATTTTATTTTTGGGAAAGTTGAGCTCTTGTTTCCAGGTTTTAGTTTCTGCTGGAAAATGATGATTTATGTTTTTACAAATATTATCAAAGGTTGATTCGAATCAAAATAGTTATATCTAAGTATTAGTATACCTAATTATAAAATAACAAGTAGTATAAATAGTCATATGTCAAAAACAAAGAATATATTTCGGACAAAATATCCAATGCAACCCAATGCAACTTATATTGTTTTTATTTTGTTAAACGGTTTCAATGCAACTTATTTAATGCAAAATGCCACACCTAAATTTGCTTACATTAAAAAAAAACTTAACCTACAATTTTTTTTTTTTAAAACATGTCGTACTATTTTACAACGTGGCAATATATTCGGTTAAAATCTATGGATATACGAGAACTCCTCGATAGTAATAATAGTAAAAAGTTCCTGTTAGAGTTTAGAGATTTTTTTTTTTATATAATATATTCAAACTACACAAAACCAAAATATTTAGTAAGAAAATGTAAAAACCAGTAACACTGAAACTTATGTGCCAAAGAAGTGTGTAACTTCAGATGCCAAATAAAGCTGACGACAACTTTATATAATTAAAGAGCGGGGGAAAAAGGTTAATTATATTTTTCTGGGTATACTATTATTCACGCATCTCAATTATAGTGGGGAAAAAAAGCAGATCACTTTTTTAAGTCGAACTTTTTCTTTTTCTTCCTCCGGATTTCCCAAGGCTCCAATTACCCTACAAGCCTCTTTTTCCGAAAGGGAGATTCATGAATTTTATTTTATTAAATTGAAATAAAGCTGTTCAATCTTTCTTCTTCGAGTATGCATCGGATCGATGGAGACTTGGCAAAATTCATTATTCACGTGGATTTCGTCTCTCTCAGCCTTTTCTTTTGTAATGAAAACAAACTAACCTTTCATGCGTTCCTTATGAAATATATCAAGATTGTTGGAAGTACATCTAATATATTACCATCTTTAAAACAAAATTTGGTTATATAGCTTGACCATTATCAAAGTTGTTTTAATGATATGAAGCCAAATGAAGAAGCATATCAGTTTTTTTTTGTGGATTCATAACATGAATATCGATCATTATAGAAATTCAAAATTTATTAGGTAAGATATATATTATTATTTCATTCAAATGAACGGTATAGTATATATTTAAGCATTGTACTTGGAGGAAATATCATAGAAATAGATTAAATGATATTTTGATTTGTACATTACTTATATATATATGCAAATGTTTTTTTTAAAAACTTGGCTTATATCATGTACTTGGGTCCAATAATAATTGTTATAATTTTGATCTATTTTCATCTCAAATCCAAAAAAAAAAAAAGACAAAATATTTACTAGTTCATTTTCAACTTGAGAGACAATTACGCCTATATATTATTATTATTTTTATAATATATTACGTCTATTTTATACCGCTATAATTTCCACTATGATTCAGAAAAATAAAAGAGTTATAATTATGCTCTCTTGTTTCATTCTATAACAAAGGGACAAATCAACAAAGAAATAAGAGAGAAAACTGAAGAGAAATAGATGACATAAGTTTAAAAGACCGCAATATATTTATTATTTCATGAACACTTTTATTTAAAACATGATGATCTATGGGTCTGCCCGTACCCATGTAGAGGAGTGTTTACCACCACTTTTAAACTTCAATCGACGTCACCGTTTAGATCGATCAATGTGTAGTGTGCTAGTTAATTTACACAGTAATTTAGAAAGATTAGTCTCCACGATTCAATAATAATATGTTAAAAAGCTATATAAAGACCCAATTATTGCATGAATTGATAGCACTATCTTGTTAATTATGCCAATTAAGCTTGGGAAAAGAAAAAGCAAAAAAGTGCCAAATTAGAGTCGGTGGTTGAAAAAAAAAAAACAAGTTTGTTAATATTGCTAGCTTTTCAATTAAAACAAAATTAGTTTTGCATGTGGAATCCGCCGCAAATAATGTATGGCCAAAAGATATATACATGTTCGTGTAAGATATAGACGATGTGTATCTAAATTATAATAAATATATATATCTCTATCGATAATTGGCATGATGGTGAAGTAGCAGAAGAGGACAAGCTACATTTTATTTATATGTTAGAAGCTATGCAAATAGCTAGGGCCCCAAAATCAAATTCATAAATTAATGGATGTACGTCTCCACATATTAATTTACGTATTAAACACAACGATAGACACATAATTAAGGATTGGTTGAATACTACTTTGATAACATGCCACCACCGATACGGCAGCTTTCATATGAAACTTGAAACATATTTGAACAGATTAGTCAAAGCAATTGACTATATACATAAGAAAACAAGTTATTAGATTGTACTATATATAGTGGTGTAGTGACATTTTTGTGGCCGAAATATTGTAGAACATGATTGTAATATTTAGATTTTTTTTTTTGTTTTTCCTATAAATTTTAAATGACAGATTCAATCATTGGAGCAAATTTTGAATGGAAATATATAGTGACATATCAATTACATTAAAGTTTAAATTGTTTCAATCATTGTCAACATTTTAATGGGAAACTAGGGGGATGTATATATTTATTAGTTGTACCAGAGTTTTACATGAAAATGTAATTCTTTATGTTTACATGTTAAAATAAAGGTATTAACATGTTAAAATAACACATTTACATGTAAGTAAACTATATATACATCATTTTTTTTACCAGCAACTATACATCATTTTTTTTTACAGCAACAACACAACAACAATTAGAAAGAAAAAATATATAAATATATACAACAAAAACATTATGTCTTGTTCTGCTTAACTTCAGTTACAGCTGAGTTTAATAACAAAAAGTGATGTATTATTTTATAAATGTAAATATAATATCAAAATAGATAACTACAATTGTTTGGTTTACATGTAAATTGACAATAAAAAAAGAAGAAGAGGAAAATGGATTTTTGGTGGGAAGTAGCAGAGAGAGACGACAGCGAAATGGTGTCGTTTTGTAAGGAAGAGAAGAGTAAATGAAGTTGGAGAAGAAGTGATTCTGTGCTCTTTCTTCATGGTCCATCGCTGTCTGTGATTGGTTACCACGTGGACACTTATGTACCTCCTTAATCTACTGCCACGTGTCCATCTTCTTGCATTTCTAAAATGTTGATCATATTGTGTGTGATTTTTTTTTTTTTTTGGTTTTAAATTTTGGTAACGATTTACCGCTACGTTAATAATTATACCGTTATGGTGACCAATTATTATAAAAAAATAAAATATAAAAAATACAATACAAACTTTTCTGTTTTCAGTCTTACAACTTTCTCTTATTTCCTTTAACCGTTCAGTAATCATTTTTTTTTTGTTATTTCTTATATATATTTTTAAAAGTTTGTAGTACCGCTTCTCGAATTTCATGATTTATTTTTATGTTTGTTGTTTTAGCATTTTATAGATTCTCTCCGTGTTAGACCTCGTGTCTCTTTTACTTCCTCTCACAATTCAAATATTCTATATTAAAAACTATCATTGTTTTCTACATATATATGTCTTTCACCATTTAATGATTTATGTTGTAATGTATGTGTGTTAGATACCTACAAGGGATAACGACAAAAATATGATTTGACTTGCTATATAAATTTTGTTTTTTGTTGAAAATAAATGATCTAAATTTGATTTGACGTATAACTAATGGCTTATCTTCTCTGCATGAAATCTTCTTCTTTTTTTCTTGGACATTTTTATGCTCTCTACACAATACAGAAAAAACATACTACGTAAGTGAACTTGAAACTTTGTTCTCTGTTTAATATCATTCGCATATTCTCCTTGTTTTTCTAGGAAACTAATACGAGTGTACATTATGAAGATATTTAAAAGAAAAAATGATGAAAAAATATCCGATATTTATCAAATTATCTCTGGTTAGTCGGATACCATCGATAATCTTGGAATAGAGTTCCGGAATCTGACATTTTATCAAATTTGTAAAAGTTGTCAAAGAAAAAACTTCCGTGATAAAAGAATTTGGACCTTTTTGACGTTTAAAAAGGATCGGACTTTTCAATAGTATAAAATTATAAATAAATGAGTTTCAAACTTTCCTTCGAATCAACAAATTAATACGGGTTTCAAAAAATCAGCTAATTGGGCCTGATTCATCCATTTTATGACAAAATCTACAGACCATTTATTTCTGTAGCACAAATCTATTGTAAGCCTGTTTTTACCGGGCCTACATCATCATCTTATTGGGTTATCAATAGTTTTTATATTTACAAGTTTTCAAACGTATTCAAACAATTACAAAACACATGACATGTATCAATAAAATGAGTATTCCCACAACATCATGATATGCTTTCTGGATCTCTCTAAACCCATTGTATCCATCTTCATTTATGGATCGCACATATACAATACTTAAGTTAAAGAGTCAGATTCATAGATCTCACCAAACATTCTATGATTTTAGTATCCACCAAATTATATACATCAAGTTGTTTGTTATGACTCGCACAAAATTTGATTCCTACATCGATGAGAGCCACGTCGGATCCCACTTAAACGTTCAAAGACTTGAACCATGTGGTACCAACCCAAGAAGTCTTTTTCATTTGTTAGGGTTACTTAAATAAATAAGGACATGACAAGAAATAAACAAAGCTCTTCTCTTCTTCCTTTTTCTCTTTACATTTATCTTAAAAAGCTAAGGATATAAACTAATAAAACTTATATGGTGGGTGATTAATAATCTAGGCTGCTTTTTCCCCAATATATTGTTATTTTTCTCTAAGAATAACAACAAAGGAACACGTATTAGTATTTGTAAGTCATGATGAACTATGTAAACTTTACTGCATGCCTAATTATAATAATGATTATATATTTCATTTATGCTCATTTTGGACGCCTAGCCTTAATAATAATGATATATATCCATGTCGTTTATATGACTTCATTCACATGAATAAAGTATAGAAGGACAATTTCCTAACAAACATATTCGATCATTATAATTAGCATTCATAAGTAGCGATTTCACTTTTTGAATGGATTTAACTTTCTAGAATCAATACTTTTTTTGGACACGACGTTGTTGATGACATGACTTCGCCAATCTCCATCAAAGGTTAACGATAAAAGAATTGTGATAGTTTCCGACTATCCTCCGACAAAATATGATTCATACAATCGTGTAAGAAACTTCTTATTAGCTTTAAGCTTGTATAGTGTCGAAAATGATAAATATTATTTTGAGATAAACACATATAGGCTTTGATTGGTAATTTTTCTAATCACAGAATTGCTTTTTATTATGCAATTATATAAATATTTTTCCAATCACAAAAATTTGCATAATGATAGACAATTAAGTAAAAACGCAAGATTTATTTTTTACCTAAGAAAATACAAGTAAAATTTATTATGCAAATAAACATGTTTTTAATGGTTTATTTTATTCTCCAGTTTTTCATCTTGAACAAAAATTTTATTATGCAGTTTTTCATACTACAATAAAATTTTATTAAACAATTATGCTATTAAACAATTATGCATTGTTATTAGTCAGAAGTAAACCATAAATTTCAAAAGATTTGTGAAATTTTCTAAAATTTGTAAAGTTTCAAAAACTTATGAAATTTTTGAAAGGTTTGTAAAATTTTCCAGGATCAAATCAAATCCTTGTGTATTTCGACGTAAACAATTTTTTCCTTCTTGTGCAAACAATTTTAAACTTACACTTTAATTTATTTATTTGGTAAGTTAGCTTTACATATGTATAGATCTAAATATCTAATATTTGCCATGTATGTATGCATTAAATATCGATGTCTGGAATCACAATAGCCTCGGGCTTCAATAAATAGGGTTGCTCAAATAAGGCGCTAATACAAGTGGACTGTCTCAAACTGCGACAAGCCCGGTTATACTATTTTATACTAACAAAAATTAAACAATACCCCAATTAAGTTTTATTTTTATTACACTATATTTCGTAAAGATAAATACGGAGTATTGATACGGTGTCGGCAGCTCGAACTTTAATGTATCATTGTGTTTCTATTTGTTTTACTTTCTTATTTATGCGTATGTTTTTTTTTTTCCGAATTCTATGAAAATGTATTCTCTTTCAAAGATATTTAATATTCTAGGTAACCTTAAAAATAATACTAATGTTCTAAAAGTATTACAACTATTCATTTTACCAGTATATATCTTGATTGACATTTTCAAACTAACAACATTCTTAATGGAGAATATATTGAAAAACTTCAAATGTCTTTTTCATTCTGTTGATCTCTTCCCCTTCAAAAAAATAAGTCTTTAACCCACAAGACTCGTTCAATAGATACTTAATTAGATAAATTATTAAAACAATTAGATCAAATTAAATTTAATGATTAAATAAGCATAAGATAATTAGACGAAGAGGGACTTAATAACTTCCGCTAAACAAGGTTAGTAAATAAAGACAATGTTCATACAACTTAAACAAGGTTAGTAAATAAAGACAATATAATGTGCCAATCATGATTTGTCCCAAAGAAAAGTTTATCAAATTTTTTTTTTTTTTTTTTTGTTTACAGCCTTTCAATCTCTTATTGTATATATTTATTGAAATTTAATACTACAAAAGATTCATTATGAAGAAATATCTGTCGTTATTGTTAATTTGTGTAAAGTAGTACGTACTTTTACTGATTTAAACCAAAGACAACTGAGCAATTTGATGTAAAAAATTGAGTAATTACGAAGCAAAAAACGATATATTATATTAAATGAAAATCAAAAGTCAAAAGTGTAACGTTTGGAAACTCCATATGATCACGCGTGACTGACACATTGGCTCTCTTGATCACTTTAATTTAAATATTTTCATCACATAAGCTTAAAAACAATCAACACACATAATTAACTTTTAACTCGTTTAACTTTTGGCAGTCAACTCTTAGATTACTTCTTCAATAGTACTATTCAGGAACTTACGTAATCATAATGACAACAAATGAGAATTATTATCAAGTCAAGCTTTAATAACTTAATTTCCTCCAAATTTTAACCAAAAATAATGATAATTTTAATTTAATTTCCTAATCCAAAAGCTTTGAATAATTTTGTGAAGAAAGCGAAACATTTTTTTTTTTTAAACTAACCTGATTACTAATTAATTAATTTATAAATTTGGTTTTTAAAATTTTTGAATAGAGACAACTAAAAAGTGGAATTGCACTATAAATATCAATCAAGATTTTTTTTTTTTAAAGTTTACGATTTTAAGAAAAAAATTACGAATTTTAATTTATATGTGTTTGTGTGTGATAAAAAACCACACTTCAAAAATACATTATAAATAATACTTAGCAATTCAAAAAATCACATAAACCACTGTTGAACTGTATCGCATTCTTAATCCGCATTTTATACATTACCAAATAGGCGATTATCATTGGAGCCTAATTAACTAAAGATAAAAAAAATAAGACAGTCCCCATGTTTTTATGACAATGGCTCGACTTTCCACGAGGGAAACTTTATAATATACAAAATCTTTTGCTCACTCTTTCAATTTGCTTAAGCTCTTTTGGCTTCTTCTTCTTCTTTCTTCTAAGATTCTCTCTGTAGTGGGAAGAGGATTCATGAATCCATCATCTCATCTCTGTATCTAATAAGCTTCACTCAGTTTCCTCTGTTTCATAAGCTTCTAGAAGCATCAATGGCGGAGTTCATCTGTTTATTCAGCAAGGTTCTCTTCTCTTCTCTTTCTCTATCTCTCTTTTTGTGATTAAGCTTCTGGGTATCTCTGCATGTATGTTTTCTCAATCGATTATACAAAAAAAAATTAGTTCTTTTTATGAATTTAATAAGAAAAAAAGTCATGATTTTTACATCTCTCTGTTATTTCTCTATTGTTAATAAATTCAATTGATTTATGATTTATTACTGATTCTTGTCTGATTTGTGTGTTTTCATATTCTTGATTTCGACTTTAATTTAGTTAAATATTGTTTCTATTTGATAGAGCGAGTTTAATTTAGGTTTTTTTTTTTTAACATTAAAGACTTAAATTTGATGGTGTTGTTGTTGTTGTTGAAACAGGAGAATGCAGCGATAGTTATAAAACAACCAAAGAAGTCACCATTGTTCTTAAGGATGATAGTTTTAGTGTTTGCTATGGTTTGTGGTCTCTACATTTGCTCCGTTTGCTTAAAACAATTTGGTTATGTAAATCTCCAAAGCTCTCAACTTGTCCCAAATCTTGATTCTCATTCATTACACTTTGTTACTCGGATTCATTACCCAAAGCCACAGACTTTTAATCGGTAAACTGTTATTAATCGTCTCTGTTCTTGTTTTGTGTATTTGAATTATAATTATAACTCTTTGTTTGTTGTGTGTTGTTCTCTTAAACCAGAGCTGAATGTGGGAATAATCCAGTGAGGTTCTTTGCGATATTGTCAATGCAGAGATCAGGAAGTGGTTGGTTTGAAACATTGTTGAATAGTCATGACAATGTGAGTTCTAATGGTGAGATTTTCTCGGTTTTGGATCGAAGAAAAAACGTTTCTTCGATCATTCAAACTCTTGATAGAGTTTATAATCTTGATTGGCTTACAAGTGCTTCGAAGAACGAATGCTCTGCTGCTATTGGATTCAAATGGATGCTTAACCAGGTATAAAAGCACAGAAATTGAATCGTTACCGAGCCAATCAAGTTTCGGTTTTTTATTAAGTTCTTCATCCGATTCTGCGCAGGGTTTGTTGGATAACCATAAAGAAATAGTAGATTACTTTAATCGAAGAGGCGTCTCGGCTATATTTCTATTCAGAAGGAATCCTCTAAGAAGAATGGTTTCTGTGTTGGCAAATTCTTATGACCGTTATGCTAAGCTATTGAATGGAACTCACAAGTCTCATGTTCATTCTCCTGAAGAGGTTTATTTTATAATATACATGGATACAATACAAATGTTCTTTTTGTTTCTTTTTTCGGATTCTTGATTTTCGATTGGTTTCTTGATTCTTTCGATTCCATTACAGGCAGATGCACTTTCTAAGTATAAACCGGTAATCAACTCGACATCGTTGATCCACGACTTACAAGAAACTGAGAGTTCAGCTGCAATGGCTTTAGAATATTTCAATACCACTCGCCATATCGTTGTCTACTACGAAGATCTCATAACAAATCGTACGGTAAGGTTTCAAAACAATCAAAAGGTTTAAACTTTTTTAGAGCAAAGTTTTGGTCTTTGCATTATCGTGAATAATGCGATGTTAATGTCTTTTGAGGTTTGATGCAGAAATTGAAACAAGTTCAAGAGTTTTTGAACATTCCTGTGAAGAATTTGTCAAGTAGACAGGTGAAGATACATAGAGGAGATTTGTCAGATCATATAAAGAACTGGGAAGATATAAACAAGACATTGAATGGGACTGAGTACGAGAAATATCTACGAGCAGATTATTAGTGTTTGCTAGTTATCTTACATTCGAACTAGAGGGTTTGCAAAAATGCAAAAAAGGGTTCTTTCTTGTTTGAAGCTTTTCTACTTCTTAGGTTCTTCTCTGCTCAACTAATTGTTGATCTTTGTTTTCTCTTATCCTTTTTAGAACAGTAATGATTTTATTTTGTTTCCTTTAATATTCTCATTGGTTGTATAGGGAGTGGAAACTGTAATGTATTTTGCTTATTTGTAGAGGCCAATTTGACTTTTGTAATAGTTGATTTGTGAGTTATGTTCTGTTAGTTCTTCGGTCTTTTTCATTTTCAACATTCTTAGTTTTCATAGATGAAATGGGCCCTGAATATAGGCCCAGGTTCAGAATTTCATTTTCTGCTTTGAAGTATTTGATTTTTTTTTTTTTTTTTTGGTGTTCTTTGATAAAGACAACATTTTGAGCATTTTACAAACAGATGAGATTAAGTAGAAAGGAAGTGATACGACTCAAGACGATCGAGAAGAGGGATCACGAAAGTGACCGAAGCATAGGGGAAAAATGTCGATTTCAACATGAACTATCGGATTGGTGCATTTTTATACACAAACTAAATTATAGTGTCAACTAACTATAAATTCAAAAATCATACTTGAATTTCAATTTTTGAGCTAAAACAAGATTACACATGAAACATACACGTGCCAGCTGACTAAGCGATCTTTAACGGTTGATTAATTCTGTTTAGGTCAATGTTGATTTTAGTTTAAAAATTGAAGTTCAAGTATGATTTTTGCATTTATATTTAGTGCAAGTAGAATTTAGCACTATATTTTAGTTTGGGTATAAAAACGCACAAGTTCGATAGTTCATGTTGAACTCGACCCCTTTCCCCGAAGCGTAGAGTAAGGAATATACCTTGATGTTTTTTTTTTTTTGATAAATGTTAAATTATACAATTTTAAAGTTTGTGACAGTGGTTACAGAGAAACATAGAAAAACAGAAAAACCAAAAATCTACAGAAACAAAAACACAAAAAACAAAAAAAGCAATAACAAGATGCAAGAAACATAAATGATTTCGATATATTCGAGGTCTTGAACTTAAAGTTGATGTTGAGTTTGAACTTGAACTTAAAGTATTCGATTTTGGCTTCGATATATTTGAGGTCTTGTAGTTGTGCACTTTAACATTATTCATGTTGCACCTTTTCTCATTGCGAAAAGAAAAATGTAAACTATGGTGGAGAAATACCTGTTTTTACGACAAGTATTTTACATCCATTTAAATATTGTAAAATATTACTCCCTCTGTTCCAAATTAATAGATGTTTTGGCTAAAAGCACACATATTAAGAAACCTACTTTTTTTTACAAAATTATCATTTAATGTTTTATTTAAAATTTATTTAGCCAATCAAAATGTAAAGTTTGCATAAAAACTAACAAAACATCTAATAAAATGGAACAAGAAAATTGACTCAAAACTTCTATTAATTTGGAACAGAGGGAGTACATAAATAAGAGAACATGCACTCGATGGTTTTTCAAATTTTCTTTTGTTACATAAATAATGTTGGATCAAACTGTTAATGGGTTCACGTGAGTTTTTAAAACAAAAACTAAAATGATATTTTTGTCTGCATATTATTTTATTCGATATCACGCTCTTTGACAGAATCATATGCTACTTTCCATATTCATTGATATCAATGTGATCACTATTTAATACGATGACATGCTATTTAATAAAACAACACAATTACGCGCAAGTGCAAATGATCTTTTGGTCAAACCATTTTTTTTTTTCTACTGACATTTTTTGGTCAAAACCTATTAAAATTTGAGTTTCCTTTATTTATGATTTTGCTACCAAAATTATTTACCTAAACAAGTCTATAATTAAGCTATTTACCTTATTAACCTGGTTATTTTAAGTCGGTATGTTTGGGTCTTTATTCTTTAGTTATGGTTCTCTCCTTTAGTTTCATGAGAAAATATTATATTATACAACTTAAAACAGAGATTGTACAACAGTACTGGTCATTCAGAGAGAATAATATCTTAACATTCATTATAAAAGATTCATTTTGGCCTTTGGAGCAAAAAAGTAACAAAAGAAGTTTCGAAATATAACATAATATAATTGGAAAAAGGCTTTAGCATACCAAAAAAAGGAAACAAAGAAATGGAAAAAAGCAAGAGTGAATGCCTCTGAACCGCTAGAATTTTGAGACTCCAACTTTAAAGGTTGGAAAGGTGAGGGAAATAGCCGATGCGTGTTACAAATTTTGTGATAGTGACTTGTGATTCCTTATATATATATTGATTCTTTTCATGAAGTTTATTAATGGAATAGGGACTTTTTCTATGAATATGTCAATGGGACAGTTCATTAATTACGCTTTATTTTTGTTTGTTTGTTTAAACGAATCCATTAGGCATTAGAATATAAAACAAGGGATACATACCATTCGTAAATGCTTAAATTAAGTACAATCATTTTTTAAACCCTTTAACAAAAAAAAGAAAGAAAAAAGTACAATCATTTTGATCTATGATTATATGTTATAGTACTTATATAACATTGATTTTTTCATAGCCAAGTAGCCAACTAATGATGAGTTAAACTCCACCAGAGTTTAAACTTCAATTATATATATATGGACCTCCGCAATATCAACAAAGGCTTTTGACACACACGAAGCGGGAAGTCGGCCAATTTATACCTGAACATATTGATTAAGTCGAAATCATACACCAACTAAAGTGATGTGTCAATTTGTATTTAAAGATATTGAATTATCCAAATTCATACACCAATTATAAAAATAAGGCCAATTTATACAAATAAAGATGACTGTACATTTGAAGCTGATGACGTGTCATCCACGTCATAGTAAACTGATTACGTGTCATCCACGTCATAGTAAACTGATGACGTGGACGACACATCATCGACATTTTTTTTTTAAAAATCTTGAATTAAAATTAAGGGTGGACATCATATCCTTCATGCCTAGTCATATCCCGTCTTATTTCATTTTCAGTTTCGAATTCATATTTTACATGAAAATGTATTTGTATATGGTACAAACTTCCATTTTCCGTTTGAAAACAGAAATTCCCGAAATTCTATTTGAGAATAAAATTTAAACTAAATAATATTTTTTTCATATATATACCATAATAATATGGTCATATCGAATACTACATACAAATATAATCTAAATTTTTCTAACTTTTCTAAGATGTACTAATTTGTTATTATATTTCATTTCATTTAAAATTCTACTTTTGTCTTATATAAATTGAAAGCTTATAATTTTATTTTAATTGAAAGTTTAGGAAACCTTATAAATTTTCTAATTTTATAATTTTTTTTTGTCTTAATAACAAATAAGTACATCTTAGAAAAGTTAAAAAAATTTAGATTATTTTTGTGTGTAATATTCTATATGAACATATTTTTATTATATATATATATAATATTATTTAGTAAAATTTTGTTTTCAAACGTAAATTGAAAGTTTGTACTATATGAGAATGCATTCACATGTAAACTATGAATTCAAAATGAGATCCCGACAAGATGAGACGGATATGATGTCCACCCTTTATTTTCATCTCAAGATTTCGTAAAAAAAAAAAAAAAAAAAAAAAAAAAAAAAAAAAAAAAAAAGGTGTACCGATGACGTGGACGACACGTCACATGTTCACTGTGACATAGATAACACGTCATCAGATTCAAATGTACAGTCATCCTTTGTTTTATAAATTAGCCTTATTTTTATAATTGGTATATGAATTTTGCTAATTCGATATCTTTAAGTATAAATTGACCTATCACTTAAATTTAGGTATAATTTGGACTAATGAAAATGTTGAGGTATAAATGAAACATATATGTACACTACTTAAAAGAAAATTTTTGATAAACTCAATTACAACACGGAATGTATAATATCTGTCAACAACATACGTAATTAGTGCTCTCTTTTATAATTAAAGAGAACCTAATAATCCCTAAACTTCAAAACCTCATAGGACAATCACATAAATAAACCCATAAAGAACAACACATTTTTTTTTAATTTCGAAGTAATCCCTAGTTAACAAAGGGAATACATCGCTTTTTTTTGTTTCCTTCTTAATCTTAAAACTGTGTTTACTCTTTTTGTTCATTTTGTTTATGTAATTCATAGACTTCTCAAAATCCACGTTTCAACAAAAAAAAAAAATAAAGTCGAAGACTGGTAACACTTTTTTTGGAAATCGTGAATTATATATTGATACTTTTACATATTCACAACTGATTCTAAAATTTATAGGACCATAAACAATTACAATTTGGAGACCAGATAATTTGTATATAAACTTTTTTTTTTATGATTTTTTTTTTATAATTCGGGTGATCCGATTCAACGGACATCATGAGCTCCGAGTCAGGTCATGGGGACGTTTACTTCGTAACTGATTATCGGATCAACGGGCCATGAGATCCAACTAATCTCGGAATCCGAAGAGACCATGTGAATGCTCCGATGGCCAAATAAAAATAAATAGAAAGTTTTACATTTGAGGAGAATCGATCTCTAGCCTATACCAACAGAATAACTCCTCCTAAGTGGAACTACTACAGCAGTATGACTTGGTTTTTCTTTATGGTTTGGAGACATAATGATCTATACATATTATAACTCTATAAGATTTAAAGACCAAGAAGAATATTGCATTCGGTTCTCTTCGGCTTCGACCCTACACATATGTAAACGATATATAATTGTAGGACATACATACCCCATATATATTACCAAATTTTGTTAGGTAGAGAAATTAGTTAATTGGTAGAGAATATGAACATGATTTGAAATTTTCAGTGTTGCGATAAAATTTAAATCATGTGACTAAGAGAAACTACTATACCGTTTTTTAAAATTTATCTCGTTTCTTTATAAAAGACATCAACTTGTTAAAATACATATACATCGTATGTATAAAAATATGAATAGTTCTGCCCATGGTGGCGGAGGCTACGGTGGGGCCCATCGTGGAACTTCCCTGTGTGCAGGAGCCAACCAAATTAAAAAAAGCTTTCTTTCACTTTTCAACATGTCATTCAATATTTTGTTACTTTTATATCACTTTTTCGTAATAAGTGTCTGTATATGCCACGCGCATTCTTCTACCAATACTGTAGTTCTTCAAAAACTAGGTGCTAATATTTATAGAAAATAGGTGCTAATAATTATAAAACAGACGATTGATTCCGGCTACATCATTCACGTGTTATAAAGTTGTTAACAAAAAGATACTGTATATGTTTATGTCATAAAATATAAAGGTAAAAATATATATTTAGAATCGAATAAAATAAGTTCTTATGCTATTACAATGATATTATGTTTAGATTTTTTTAGTGTTGTACTGAAAAATGCTAAAGCTTGAGGAGACTGAAAAAAAAAGAGGCATATGTATCAAAATTTTGAGAAGTAGTATTAGATGTGAATGTCTAGTTACGTATATCATTTTATGTTTTAATATTCAACGGTAAATAGTATTGAATCTTTTTTTGTCAACACGGTAATTATATTGATTAAACTCATAAAGTAACATGGTAACACTTTTATGAAAAAGGGGTTAATTAGGTGAAGAACAAAAAAATCAAGTGAGTGGTGAGTGACTGGTAGGGACCAAATAGTGGTTTTGTTGATGGTGATGGTGCCTTTGACTTTATTCTAGTGATTCTATTGACTACTTCACTTTTCTATATTTTCGTTTATTTTTTATTCCATCTTTTAATTCGTTTTTTTTGTCATTATTATTAATTTGGAAATGGTATATTCTTAGAACCATGGCGGCGTTGTCGGACACATGCGAGTTGACAAGGAAATTAATAACATCCACAAACATTTAATGAGTCAATAAAATGGTTCTATTATAGCCATTTTCGTCCCCTCAATTGAAGACTATATCGAATTTTTGAAACTATTCTAACATTTTAGTTCATGAGATTCAGAACCAGCAGCACATTCTTTTTTCAATTTGTATGATCCCCACCATTTTAGAAATTTTTGTGAACACGTGCATATTATTTAACAATCTCAAAAATGAATAATGCAACATACAATATATGAAAACTTAACGGACGAGTCAGCCTATAATGTTTGGTTATTTTCATAAAATTTTGAATCCACATAAACAAAATTTCATTATACCATAGACTTGTAGTCCATGTACATTAAAAACAAATTAAAACTTGTTATATTCCTTGGAAATTACGTAAGGTAATTCGAATTAAACACAATTTTTTTTTTTTTTGATAAAATATAAATTATATTACCAAAATGGAACATCTAGTTTAATTACAAGAGCAGTGAGCAAGGAGCTTCAGTGATTAAAAAAATTAAAACATCACAGAGGCTTATAGGAATGAAATTTTGCAATTATGAGATTACAATATCATTAGTGGGCGAACCAGCAGGATAGAAGCTTTGAGCATCCCTTCCGTGTACGTCTAGCTAGTAGCAAGTCTCGGACTGATCTATCAATTTGCCGGAACAGTGTTGCGGAGGGCATAGACTGACTATTGAAAAGTCTGTTATTTCTTTCCCTCCATAGAGAATAGATTGTTGTATGGCAGACCATAAGTTTGAGCTTTAGTGGAGTAGCATAGGAGGTAGATGAGAGCCAAGATATTAGAGAACCCCAATCCTGGAAGATGAGGCTTAGTTGTCCAAGGCGACGCATGATTATGTCCCAAAGCTGTTCAGAGAACTCACAGTGTAGAAACAGGTGATCACGAGTTTCGGTGTGCAGGTTGCAGAGACAGCAGAGGGGGGAAATATTCATTCCCCAGGCAGCCAATCTTGCTCTAACTGGGAGCCTGTTAAGGTTTGCTGTCCAATAGGTAAATGCTTGCTTCGGGACAGGCCCCTTAAACCAAATGACCTTTGCCCAGGCTTTGACAGTTACGGTAGGCCTAAGATGTTCCCACGCCTTCTTGGTAGAGAAGTAGTTGGACCTGGAAGTTGGGGGACCCCATTTGAAGCGATCAGCCCCTCTTGATGGACAAGGGTAAGGCAAAACAGACAAGGTTTGTCTCAAAGCAAGTAAGGACGGGACTCTACTTCTCAAGGAGGGCATTCTCCATCCATTCGGGGTTGCTCCTTCAGCCATTGTCGCAGTCAAAGGGATCCCTAGCAGCCTTGGACCTTCTGAGCCAACAAAGTCTATTAGAGGACACTAATCAGTCCAGTTATCAAACCAATAACTTGCGCTACCGCCATCTCCCACTTTACAATCTATAAGCTCTTTAGCCAAAGGTCTTAGAGCAATGATATATTTCCAAATCCAAGAGGAATTGCTTTGAACCTCCACAGTCCATACATTAGTTCTCTTAAGCTTATGCTCTCTATTCCAAGCCACCCACAAAGAATCTGAACCAGCCAGGATAAGCCAAAGGAGTCTTAAGTTGAGTACCTTATTCCAAGTGACAAAGTCCCTGAGACCAAGGCCTCCCTCTGACTTAGGATAGCAAATGTCTTTCCATGCCACTTTTTAAACACAAAAATTAGCGTAACAATCTCTGAAAACTATTGAGAGATTATTGGCTCACTCCGAAGTCTTTTCATACAACAACAAGAAAATGATGGTAGCCAACCTTTGGGATGGTGGAAGATCTTATATTTGCGACTGAGATCATCTTATTATGCTTATGATGTAAAAAAGTATTATTCTATATATAAAAAGAGTATTACTTATATATAGAAATCTCAACAGTATGCAATATATATATATATATAGTCAAACATGCATAGAATCATATTGAGTATTTAATTACAATTCCATTCGACTTATAAAGGAAAGAAAAGTCAATTAAGAATATCTTTTGTCAAATCATTAGTCTTATTTAAACTCGTGTGAAATTAAAATAACCTTCTTTGAGATGCATTTCTGTGGTGGCTAAAGGGCGGCTTTTCCTAGCCTTTGAATTCATTTTGAAACAATGTGCCAATTAATTTAGATTATTAATTATTAGACTATTAATTTCTAACTCCAAATTAATTGACAATGTGGGAATTGTCACATATTTTTTATATATTACTTAAGATTTATGTCCAACTTTTGATGTAAGATATTATTTTTAATATGCTTTTGAAATGATGGTTTTTTAGTTATATATCTCGGTATTTTTGAACAAGAATCAGTAGATCAAATTTAGGTCAAATCGATTATGAATCGGACTAGACCACATGTATATCATACTATGATACCATATTAAACTATGAGTTTCCAACTCAAAACCTGGCAATGAATGAATGGACATTTATCATTTATATATTATTTAAAATCTCTCTCCAACTTATGATATAAAACATTAATCTCAATATTAATATCAGTATATAAATCGCAAAGCAAATGTAATTATTTATGCATATGTTGTTACAAATATTTCAGAATACAAGTGTGTGTTGTTTATTCAACAGCGGAGCACTATGAGCGGTATAGGACCGACTTTGTAATATTGTATATTACACCTTCAATAAAAATAGCAATCGAGCAATATTTTGGAATCTCCTTTAAGTGTACAGGCTATATTTATCGTCCATTGATAGTCTATTATAGCATTTTCTATTTTAATTAACAACGATCGAGCAACCAAATAAGAATGCATGTCCACTTGTTGTAAATGTATTCAAATACGTGTATATATTTTATACAATGCCATCTATTTGCATGTGCGAATGGAGAATACAATTTTCCCTTACAACTAATATGTACTATATTGGAAAAATATATTTGGTATTCCACGACAAAGTAGCTGTTTAGTTATAAAATGTTAATTGAATTCTATCTCAAATTCCAAAATATTAAGATTAATTCATTCTCAATTTTATCATCTCCTTTAGTTTTGTTATTAGAAACAAGAAACTAAATATGAAAACCGCATCATTTCATCGAAAACTATAAATTTGTGAGTAAGAACCCATAAAAAAAAAAATCAAAACAGTCATGATTGTTACTAAAATTTGTTGATGAATATTTTAGTAGTATAATCAATATTCTTAAATTGATAGATAGACGGTCCAAAATCAATCAATGTGGCCAATGTCCGCACTTATTAAATTAGTAAACGGCAACCTAAGCAAATCAAATCTCATGGCACTATAAATACAATCTCTTTGGAGCATCCATATTTCAACACAAACTACTCATATATACAAACTTTAAAATCTTCTATATTCCTCCAAAAGAAGACAATATGAAACTATTTACTATCACTATGACCACCATAGTCATCTCGATGGTATTTGACCAAACACCGATCACCACAGAAGCAAGAAGGTTGAGGAAAACAGACGGTCAAGATCATTTCAAAGCTAGTTCAACGAATGAACTAAAAGGTATCAGTCTTGACATGGGAGATAAAAAAGGTAATGTGAATGTTGAAGGGTTTCAAGGTGACTTCAAACCCAAGGAAGGAAGAAGGTTACAGAAAACGAGCGGTCAAGATGAGCATTTCATAACCGGATCTACGGACGAGTTTGCACCTACTACTCCTGGAAACAGTCCTGGAGTGGGCCACAAGAAAATGAATGTGAATGTTAAAGGGTTTAAGGATGACTTCAAGCCCACGGAAGAAAGCCGATTGCAGAAAACGAGCAGTCAAGATGAGCATTTCATAACCGGATCTACGGACGAGTTTGCACCTACTACTCCTGGAAACAGTCCTGGAGTGGGACACAAGAAAATGAATGTGAATGTTAAAGAGTTTAAAGATGACTTAGAAGAAAGACGATCGCAGAAAACTAACGGTGAAAATCATTTCAAAACCGGAGCTACGGATGATTTTGCACCTACTTCTCCAGGAAACAGTCCTGTAATGGGCCATAAGAAAGGAGATGAGTTCAAGCCCACGACACCAGGACATAGCCCTGGGATTGGTCATGCTGTCAAAAACGATGAACCTAAAGCTTAGAAAAGGTTTTATTTGTTTATAGCTTCATTTTCTTTTTTTTTGATAACCCATGTATCCTAACGCTCCCCGATAAATCGGTTTGCTCAGACTAGCCACGTGTGCGGCCAAATGGCACTCCACGTGTCGGCTCCTGGAACGCTGCAGCCCGTATGTGAATACCGCAGTGGCCGGGGCTCGAACTCGTGATGGCGGGTACGTCAACTGAAGGTCCTTTACCACCAGAGCTAGAGGCTCCGGTTTTTTATAGCTTCATTTAATACATTGTTTTACGATATGTAGTTTTTTAAGTTATTGTATACTACTATATTATAGCGATTTGTAATAGTTTGTAATGGATTCATAATTCTAGATCATGAATAAAAATTAGGGAAAATAATTGTTTCGTAACATCTCTGAAACTCTTTGTATTGTATGAGTTTGAATGTTGTATTATTTTAGTTAACTATGGTTTTTAATACTTATATTGTATCGTCCGTCATGTCCGTATGGACTAGCACACTATGTAGTGTCGAGCTTATGAAGATGCCATCAAACATCTTCTAGAAAGTAAGTTTAATATTAACTAGTGTTATTGGAAACTTTTTGTATACAACATATAGTTTTAGTTCTTTGCCAATATTAAACACCAAAAGGGGGAAAAAAAGAAAAAAATCAAAGAAACAAAAAATAATATCTAATTCCATTCGGCATTCTCAAACGACCAAGCAACTTTTCAGGGAAATGTGGATCTCTAACTCTACAAAGAAGAGTTACTACTGAAAAGAGAAGAAGATTATTGATTTTGTTATAGTCTGCGATTATTGATTTTGTTAGAAAAGGATTATTTTTTCTAAAATGTTTCCCGTAAAAGAGTACAAATTTATACCAAGAGTTTCACACCCTTCAGACACAAAAGCTACGATGTTTAAACAAGAACGTAAAGCTACGAAATTAAGAACGAGGTATTTAAACAAGAACGTAAGGCTACGAAATTAAGAAAGGCTAAATAGTTACTAAATTATTATCTTCCGATTTTTTTTTTTTCCTTTTTGAGCAAAGGATACAATTTGTCATGGAACACAAGACCAAAAGATGTAGACAATGAATCACAAAAGTTTTTGGAGTGGTTTTTTGTTTTCATGATTTTGAAAAAGTGGATTTTCTATAAAATAGAGAATCTGGATTTTGATGGTTTTTGTATATTTACAAAGAGAATCCATAATATTTATTTTAGTAGTTTTTAAGAGATTTTATTATGCCAAAAATCAAAACCAAAAATTTTACAAACTAAAAACCAAAAATCAGAAACCAACAACTAAAAACCACTAAAAAAACTTGCTAACCACATGGCCGTAATCTGATAGTTTCCAATAACATCGAAATCAAGAAACTGACAGTGTCTACATTTTTTTGTAAGTCTGTGAGTACAACACTTTACATTAGTTCTCTCTGATATTATCTTTGCTATTCTGTTATAAAAAAAAGTTGCCGTTTATGTATTCGTTGAAAATAATATTAAACAAATGAAAACCATCATGAAAAAACTCGGTAACGTTACAAATTGTAAGAGCAATAAGATTAACAGATACAAATACCAAACCATATACAGACGGTAAACCGAAATCAAACCCCACACAAAATCGATCGAATGTTCTTACATGTAAAACCAGTTTGAAATTTGCTTAATGTTAATTAAACCAAATCATAACACTGTCTATAACCTTTAGCCAAAGGGTGTGGATACAGGTGCGGGTCCAGCGAGTGCATCAGATCGTTTAATGCTTCCCATACCACAAATGATACAACCGGGCGACGAAAGAGCAGCAAACTTTGCGCCACAGAGATCGCAAACATCGTATCCAATGGTTGATAATCTGCTGAGCGTAGCTGAGCATAACTGAGAAGGATCTTCGAGCGGGTCAATGGATTTGTTCGACATGCCTCTCTGGACACAGAGATCGACTAACCCTCTTAATTCTTCTTGCTTGCTCGCTGGTGCCTTTGAGAGAAGAAGTTCCAGCATCTGCTTTGAGTAGCCATAGTTTTGGACTTCCATGTTTCTTTTGATTGCAGTGCGTATGCAGTTTATGCGGTGCTTTGCTAGTAGTGGCAGTGAAGCTAGATGCCTTGAGAGTCTTGCCATTTCGTCCTTTGCGCTTAATGCGCTCGCGCCTTGGACTCTTTGTAGCCTCAAGATTTCCTGCAAACGGGAGAGATAAGAAAGAAGCATTGATAAGATGATTTTATCTTTTGAGCGGAATCCAAATTCATTAGATGAGAGTTAGTTACCCGAAGGAGAGTTACAGCAATCTTGTACTGAGCACAGATTGTGGCTTGAGCTTTGATATCTGCTCCACGTGATTGATCCTTAGCCAAAGCCAAGAAGGCTTCGTCGAAGCAAGACAGTGCATCTGGAAGCTGGTTTAGTTCAAGATGGGCAAGTCCAGTCTTGAAACAAACTGGAGCTGCAGCTCCACGTGGAACCTGAGGAGAGTAGCAACAGTGAGTTTTATGCATTTTTCAGTGTCGAATTTGATCTTTATATTTAATTCCAGAAACATTTGCAATTTTAATTCGTGATTTCAAAATTAAAATTCACATTTACCTGTCCAGGACGAACTGTTGCAGGAGGAGATTGAGGCTGTCCAGGAGGCTTTCCAGAATCAACGGTATTTGGAACTCCAAGAACGCTAAGATCAAGAGGCTGCGTAGAAACAGGAACCTGTGGTGTCCCCTGAGTCTGACCAGGAAACTGTGGAGGAACACCGCCGTCAGGAAGTCCAACGGTCTGATATGGAACACCAGGTTGTTGACTTGTCTGAGGAACGCCACCATCGGGAAGACCAATATCAGGCATAGTGTTACTATTTGCTTGATTTGCAAAAGCCTTTGCAGCTTCTGCAGCTTGAGCGGCTTGATCCATTTTCGAAAGATAAGTGCCAGGAGGAGGCAATGTCTTGGCAACCTCAACAGATGGGATTGTGTTTTGGAAAAAGTCTTCGGGTATAGGCGCGGCTACACCAGGTGGAGGTGGTTGGGAAACTGGAGGAGGTTGCTGTGTCCATGACCCCATCGCAAAAGGATCAACAGGAGCAGATGCAGGACTCGGAGCAGTTGTAGTTCCAGCTGTTGAGGAAGAAGGCTGACTTAACATCTGACCCAAATCCTGGGTTCCAGCATTAATTGATTTTGTTCTACTCATTGTTAAGCCAAGTCCATCTCCGAGTTTAAACGTTTTAGCAGCTTCTTTAAGCTTATTGACGTCCACAGTGCTAGATGTTGGCTTTTCTCGTATTCTAATTTGCAGCCTTTTAGGTTTTGTTACACCTTCCTCATCACTGCTGCTGCCATCACCAGTGGCACCATACATTGTTTTCTTGAATTCCTCAGCAGCCTTAGCCTGTTCATCAGCCACGTTTTGTTTTCCAAGGGATTCCAGACCCATCATCGAACTGGATTCACCAGCAGGAAGTGCCAACGGTTTATCTGATACAGGTTTACCCAACAAACTAAGTCCTCCAGGTTTAGTTACTAAGCTGTCTTCTTTAATTTCCACCACATTAACTCTTCCTTTGACACAGCCCAAGTAAACACCAATGTGATCAGCTACTATTGATGGAATGGTTCCATCATCATTCTTCATGTATGGCATTACTTCCCCAGCTAGCTCCCACCGAGGTATACTCTTCATGTCCGTTGGAGTTTTGATTTCCCAATTGCCACCACCCCATTCTGGTCCTTTTGGAACCATACTCTCAGCTGCAAAATTAGCAAAAATACCCTGGGTCCATCCTGTAGATCGTACTCGTAAAATCCTTTCACAATATCGTCTCAACTCAGGATCTCCGCTTTCTTCTTCCAATTTCTGGGCAAGACGACGCATAGCACTAGGGTTGAGGTGGCATATGAAAAGATCTAGCATGCTCTCATAGTCGGCTATTACTTCAAAAGTTTCCTTTGCACTATCAAATTGACCATATCTACAGTACAAAATGTCCAAAGTAGTTAGACGACTGAACCTTGCCAAAAACATTTCCACAAGAAACTAAGTACTTACTTGATACAGGCATATCCAAGCTGTCGAAACCTTTGGAACAAAAGGGAGGTTGGAGGACATTTTGGATAGTCTCTAGAACGTAAGAACTCGTCCTTTAAAACCGCCAACGCTGTGGAGAATCGAAGAGCCTTGATTGCATACGCACAACGTAATACCTAAAAATTTTCGAAAACCGTTTAGTAAAAGAACACATCTTCTGGGTGAGAATTCTGGTCATTAGATTTACTGAACTCAACTCACCTGGTTGAACTGAGGGCCTGCTTGAGCTAGTGATACAGCAAGATCTCCACATACTGGAGCGCTTCTAGCAAGAATATCAAGAGATCTTGGAGTAATTCGCAAGCTATCAAACCTGCAACCAATATATCAAACAAAATAAGGAAGCTAATAGAGTTAGGATGGGAATGAAGTCAACAAATAGCTACAGGGAAAGAGACACACAAAAAACTAATTGCTGTATCCTGCAGACCTATTCTAACATATTCAACGTTAAATATGGTAACAAATTTCAAAAGTGTAGGAGCAAAAAAAAATAGACAGGAGGAAAACCTTGTTGTTATTTGATATAATATTTCAGAAAGGTCAACTTTCTGTTCAAATGTTTGTTGCATTGTAGAAAATCCGATTAATAGCGGTTCAAGTAGCCCAACAAGACAGCTCTTGATTTCAATGCCCTTTTTCTGCTTCGGACTTATATCAGTTGGATTAGCGAGCAACAGGCGGTCATTCAGTGCACCAACTAAGGCTGCATTAAAGAGAATATATCTAAGAGAATGAAATACAGTACAATCACCTTAAGCAATCAGAGAACCAAGATCTGCTTACCTGCGTATGGTGTACTTATAGAAAGAATGGTCCTCACTTTCCCATCCCAGCCAAGCAAACATACAGCAGTTGTTGTAGAAAAGAGTAAGGCAGGCCCAACCCATAGAAGAGATCTAAAGTTTGCATAAGTTAAGGTTTTTCAATAATCAATGAGCACAGATTTAAAGTGCACACAATTGAAAAGAAAGAAAGATAGTTTATTCAGGATATTGATGGTAGTCCTCTATCATATTTTGTCGCACTGCTTGCCAATATATCAAAATCTGCAGAAACCATCAGCACCCTTTGGGTTGTTAATATCCCTGCGACATATCCCCGAGGTGTTTCTTGCCATTGAGCCTGTAGATTTTGAGACAACAATTAGGTTTTTATATCATTGAGGGATAAATAATACTTTGGAAATCTAAGACATATTTTAAAAATCTATACACAATACAAAAGTTGATTGACTAAATTTCAGGAACAAGGACATCATTGACCCTTGAAGAATAAACCAAATTTTGACGGCAATAGAAGAGCTAACACCAAACATGACGAGTCATTTTCCTGTCATTCTTAATTTCTAAATAAGATCATATTTATTTCAAAAGAGAATTGGCCAGATGCAAATTACGTCAGAGGGTAAGGAATAAAACGACTGCATTTATTGGGCTGGCCGTAGAATCAGAAATTATATATAAAAAGTGTATCTTGTTGGAAAATATCCCAGCAAATTATTGGAAAACAGAACTTAAGTTATAACAGATTTTGCAGTCTGTATGTACCAGCAATCAGTAGGTCATTCATGTTTTGGTGGGAATTTCATACCTGAAGAGCTATTTCATGTTTCTTCAACTTGATTGACTTTCGTCCTTCACCTTGTGTTGAAATATAATGACCATCTGAAGCTGAGAGACGGTAGCCTTGAAACAACTTTGCGAGCCCAATTTGCGTTCCATTACAAGCATACATCAGAGTGGACTCTGTAATCAAAAGAGGCATCAGTTAGCGATGGCATGCACCCATTGATAAGTAAATTTTTAAGAATGAGATTATCTGATGCAAAACCTATCGGTGTGGAAAAAACACGATCGACTTCTGTCTCAAACAGGAATTGTTGTGGACCCTGAATTGCAGAAGCATTCGCGTCCTTGGTTTGGTTTTCTTCAGATAACAAATTCTTCTCATTCTCTTCCATTGTGGTAAGTTTTGGGAGGATATACATAGACAGTCCTGTCTTATCCTCGTCAAGAATTACAAATTGATCATCATTTGGGCCGATAAAGGCAGCATCACAACCTGCGTGGCAACAAAATATAGCTTTGATATTAGTCCTCCCTTCGTTTACGCATTCGGATTCTCGGAAATAACAAAAACGATGAACACCTTAAATAATTTTAAGCTTGCATTTCTTTCAAGTTAACAGAGAATTTGTTGAAATGTTCAGCTTCTGTGATTGTTAGTTTCTAGGCTTAACAGCATTAGACCCTACCATCAGTTCCCAGAAGAAAGAGCACCTACTGGTTTATAGCATACATTGTAGCCCTGCTATATCTAAATGATAGGATGCAGTATGCTACCATATAATGTTCTCAAAGACTAAAAATTCCGAGGCGGAATAGGAAGTTCTTTAAGAGCAGCCAGGGAATACAAACCTTTAGTAGTGCTTCCTTTGCTGTTAGGCAGCTGAGAACCTGTATTTTCCCAGTAAAGCACAACTTCATTTGTTGCACCACTGAATTCAAAGACAACCAGAAAGAGGTGCCTTTTACGACTGTAAACAATTTGTTTCGAGTGATATTCTACATTTCCAGGAATCTGAAATAAAAAAGTGCTATAAGTAAAAATTAAACCAATAAATAAATCAAAATCACATGATATCAGATATTACCGATGTGTACAGCTTCTTGTAGATACTGTCCGTTCCAGAACAGAGATTATGTGCCATGAGGTTAAGGCCCTCAATATAAAAGGCCCTCACAGGATAATGAAGAACCCTATTTGGCTTGTTGAAGAAATTCAGCTCCAAATGGAATGGCTGTCAAACAATCCAATCAGTCAGGCATAAATCATCTACCGCAGAAAAGAAGCTCTAAATAGCAGTTACATGCCTGGCAAACAGGAATGTCTTTAAGTTGATCCTTTGTATCCACGACAGTAATAAGGGGTAACCTTGATATTGGAGCAGTTTTAGCATGACCCTCCATAAAATGCTGTATGGATTAAGTCATGGACTTAACTAAAATAGTCAAATAATAACAAACATAATGTGTAAGCAAAAAGGTAAAACAGTCATACACTATACAGGAACGCCTTCCGTGCAATATCTGAAATTGTTAGCTGACTCTGGCTGCAGAAAAGAAAAGGGAGTAGAATATGAAACAGATGAAAAATGAAAAACTTGGGTCATTTTTTTAGGGAAATTTCCAACAGTGATTACACGAGGTAATAATATCCACCTACCCCTTGTGATGATGCTCCTGTAACAGAGCTTGGAGTTGATGCTCGGCTAAAATTCCAGAGGAACCCATCGAAGAAAGCTTTTCCTTTAGAACAGATGCTGTTAATTACCTCAAATGTTAGAAAGCGGGATATAGATATCAAACAACTACGGTTAAACCCACAACCCTTGCTTTTAATAGAGGATTAGTGACTCTCAACTCTCAAGAGACATATCCATACAGATTAAGATGAGCATCACTTGTTATGGGCAAATAAACTTTAAGTTCAAGATTCACCTGAGGATCCCCTAGCACTTTGCAGTACCGCAAAGAGCTGCTTCCTTCCTTCCCTAGTCTGAGCTGCTCGATTTTGGGTGTTCTCATTACCCGCCATATTCTGTAAAAATCCAGTATGTTAAAGACAGAAGCCAACTTCTACCTAAGCGAGGAATACCAGTCGGAAGTAAAATGAATATTCTTAACTGCAAAAATCAAAGCTGCTAAGTTCAGCTTTGGGTGAACTTCTAAAGTTTTGATTCGCGGTAAAGGGTAAACAGCTTCCCCACCCTGTTGAGAGAGAATTCTAGGAATGTCTATAGATTCCATAGCTGCAAAAACAACAGGATAGTGTTATAATGCATAATTACAAATTTCAAAACAAATCATGGGAATTGTTCCTAAATCTAGGAAAAGGCATTTCCTTGTCTGTGGATCCACTTTAAGAGACATCAGGCTTACCGGCAGGCTCAAAAAAGTTTGTTTGTGTCGAAGGCCTGTTGGGATTAACAATTACCCGTGTCTTCCATACTTGAAGAGATCCATCCCTGGACACAGTGACAAGTACACGCAACATAGGAAGCCAAGATATTGAAGTGATGGGTTGTGAACCCACTTGCGTACTGCAGTTGTATTAAACGAAAACAAACAGGAGTGAATTATTACCACAAAAAGTGATAGAAATCCCATGCCAACTGACAGAAAGCTGAAAATGTAACGAAAATCACTTACATTCCAATCATATTAGGTCTTTCAGTTGAAACATCCCATGCTAAAAGTGTACCCCTCCTATCTCCAACAAAAATCCATTCTAGTGTCGGATGAAAAGCAAACGCACTGGCGCCTATGAGTTTAATAGTATTATCAACTGCAAGGATAACAAAGAACTGTTTTAAGTGGCAGCTATTGCTGATGATACCCCAAGCGAGAAGAATAAAGACAATGATAAACATGAGATCCTCCTAAACTCACGCTGTAGTGTATAATGAACAGCATAAGTATGAATGTTGTAGGCTCGTATCAACCCCTCTGCATATGCCACATACTGAACAGACACAACATTATACAAAAAAAAATTAAGCATTTGTACAACAAAACCAGATTCCACACACTAAGATGAAAAAAGTGTGTTGTTTTATAATCATATACCAGGACAGGAAGTCTAGGGTGGCAAGCAATATTCACAATTGGTTTCTTCAGGTCTGTCTTAATTTTCGTGGGAGCTCTTCCACCTTCAACAGTTCCAACAACTACAGCAAAGAAGAATAAACGTCACACCTACTCGTACACTTAAAATCTCTTAACATAGAAGAACTCAGGAACCGATAAATACAGCAACCTGTCACACTCATTCTTTTCGGGAATCCAAAAAACACAACAGGTTGGAGTGGCGTCACAGCAAGATGAACTTCTGTATCCGAGGAAATGTGCTCACTCCTCTTCTCCGGTGAGTGCAAAACACAAGTCTGCTCCGTTTCAAAATCACAAGACCTAATTGTACAATCCTAAACCATCCAAAACCAAATCAGTTTGAAAATACTGAAACACCGAAGCTAAAACTAGTATTCAATTGTGGGGGAAATTGACCTCAAGAATGGCAACAACAGCATTGCTACTAGTAGGACTATACAACATTCTAACAGCTGGAGATCCAATATCAATGGATGCGATCTTACATCCTGTTAATGCATCAAATTCTGCAAACCAATACGTTTTCAAACATCACAACTATGTACCAAGAATGTTCTTCATAGATAATAATAATTGCGGGAGATTTTGTTACCCATGATGTATGAGCCGACGGCAACAGCGATTACGGCTTGCGTCGGATGAAACGCCGCCGTATGAGGTTGTAGCGGCTTGCTCACACCGCGACCTACGTGGCGTAGATCCAGATGCTGCACCGTTGCCCACTCCATTACTCTTCTCTGTTTAAAATCGTGCAAACATTATGATTCAGATCGATCAGAGAGAACGAGAGAAGCTGATGATAACGAGATTACTGATCTGATCTTTGAAAGATGAATTTTCAAAAAAAAATGGAGGATTCGCTGATAGCTTAAACTGTTCGTTTTTGCTTTACCTGCTCTTAGATCTGCTTGAGATTACGAGTTCATTCAATTTGCTTCGAATCCGTTGCTGAACATACGAAGGTTTTTAGAAAACAGAATGAGATCGAACGGGAAGATCAGAAAATTCAATAGATTTATTAAACCAGATGGTAAAAGTTAGAGGAAGAAGAAGAAGAACATCGAACCAAAAATGTCAAAAATTTGGGTCGGGTTGTCCGGATCTCTTTTTTCTCCGGGTCGGATCTTTCGGGTGTTCCATTGCTTATTGTCTAATTTGTAAACTACGCCGTTTTACAATTCGGGTTGAACTTACAATAAATTGGGCCTAAATGGGCTTTACTGGATCTTCGAAGTAGACAAGTCTGCCCCTAATAAGTACCGAACAAGTAACAGATTTGTTACGGGTATTATCAGAATATTAAACTGAAAATATGTAATATTTTTAGTTCTTTTTTTTTTTTATTATTCTGTTCGTTAGGAATATTCATCTTGATTTTTTTTCAAGAAATAACTAAAAATTCTAAGAGATAATATTGACTGAGATATGGAATTTATCTTCGTTATTATTACTTTTGAGATTGACTTTAAAAAAACGAAGAGTTAAATCCTTCTATTATATATAAAACCGATCTAGTCTAACACCATTCCATTTCTTCATACACACACACACTCACTCACAAATCTTCTCTTTTTCCCTTAAACTATGAAAAACTCCATCATCCTCATAGCAGCAGTTTTCTTCTGCCTCGTCGCTTTTCCGACCACAACCGTCGGAAAACATCTGATAGGATGGCCAAATCCATCTGAAATCTCAAGAAACGAGATGATGTTTATGAACACTCTCCGTACTTACAACTATGGAGATTCCAAAGTCTGGAAATGTACTTACAGCAACGGATCTGATCCAGCCATTTCTATTTCTCCATCAACGCCGTTTCCTACGCCTTTGATTCCCAAAATGTCTCCGCCGCCACCGCCAACACCGACTCTACCGCCTTCAACGCCGAAGAAGTCTCCATCTCCGCCACCAACACTTATAACTCTCCCGCCTCCAACGCCAAAGAAGTCTCCATCTCAGCCGTCAACACCGTCTCTTCCACCTCCAACGCCGAAGAAGTCTCCATCGCCACCACCAAGTGATGATCAGCCATCAAACCCACCTCCGGAGCATCATCATCATCATCAAAATCCATGGGAACACATTGAAAGCTGTTTGAGAAACATGGGACCAGTTGGGATGTGTAGGTGGCAGATGGAGGTGAGTTTCCATACGAGGTTGTTTGGTGTTAGTGACTATTGTTGTAACCTTGTTGCCAACATGAAAAGTGAATGCGACGACGTCGCTTGGGGATTCTTCACCGATCCTTTCTTTCTTCCTCTTGTTCGTTACACTTGCCATGTTAATTGCTAGTTTTATTTCTTTTGTTTTGTTTCTTAATTAGGGCTTTTTCTTTTTCTTTAATAATTTGTTCTTGTTATTGGTTCGTTTAGTCATGCAATATTTGTTGCCGTTCATATCTAATGAATGGATCTTTTGTTAAGTTTAGTGAATGAATAATCTCTCAATCTTTTCTTTGTTGCTTGTTTTTATATTTGCAAATGAAAATTAAAAAAAATCAAATGAAAATGAAAAAAAAAACTACCAAAGACTCAATCGCATAATTCGATTAACATACGTTAGATCGTATAAATAACTGTTATACGTTATTATATCGGTTTCCGATGCAATCGCTCTTTTGGTTTGTTTGAGTCGTCCATTGGAGTAGAATATTAGTTGCAACAAATCAAATTTTAATGAAATAATTATTCCATCAAATTACGTTACGCTAATTCTATCTTCACCACTTTTAATAATTTGCTAAGTTTGTTTTCTTCTCAATTTCTTAGTTCAAATAGTAAATGAAGATAAAATTACATCTTCATCATGTTTCTTTTATATAATAAAATCTTATTGTTCGACATGAATAATGAATGCGACGGCGTTGTTTGGTGATTTTAAACCACGTCACCTAATGGCTTCTTTGTTCATTTGTTTGCTCTAATTAATTAATGGTTAGTTTAGTTAGCATTTAGCAATGATGTTTTTGTAAGCGCTCGAATTTCCGGAAATGAAATTACGGGCTAAATATCTCAATTATAGCTTGAATGCGACGGCGTTGTTTGGTGATTTTAAACCACGTCACCTAATGTCTTCTTTGTTCATTTGTTTGCTCTAATTAATTAATGGTTAGTTTAGTTAGCATTTAGCAATGATGTTTTTGTAAGCGCTCGAATTTCCGGAAATGAAATTACGGGCTAAATATCTCAATTATAGCTTTTTCACAACTCAAAAAATCCGTGATTTATGAGGACTAAGTCTCAGAGTGAAATAAGGCTAGTAAAGTGTTCAAAGTTACGGAGGCGAGACTTGGTCTCTGTCCTTAACTCAATAAATCGCCGGTAGTGTGACCGTCTGAAACGATTTTTGAATCCCAGGATACAACCGTATCCACGAGCCGAGCCGGCCGGACGGACGGCGCGCGCGTGTGGTCTCTCCTTTCTCTCTTCATAGCCATTTAAACAAAGGAATGACTATGACCATATATATACCACTCTAACATTTTTCCACCAAGCAATGTGGGATATTTTCACTTCCACTTACACATGGAAAGTGAAAAGGCTTTGCCATTTAATTGGCCCATGCCCATTTCTTTTCACTTCTTACACAATTTTATAAACCCAAATGTTTATTAAAATTTTGTAACCCAACAGTTTTCGACGGCATTTTCTTTAGGTCTGATTAGTTAGCAAAATGATAAAGAAAAATAAATTACTTATAAATTCAGTCGCATTCAATTTACGTGAGATCGTAAAAAAGAAATGGATATTTGGACCCGAAAAGATAGTTAGGAAAGCAAACTGTTGTATCATATCGATCTCGGCGCAATCTCTCTTTCTGTTATATCAGTTTTGTATATTATATTTTTCCATTCAACAGTTGAATCTTCTTGTTGGATTTGAATAGAATATTCGCGGAAATAAAAAAAATTTAGAAGACGAAGTGTATCAAAAAAAAAAAAAAAAAAAAAAAAAAAAAAAAAAAAAAAAGTGTATCACGATTTGAATGTTTCTTTTCCTTTTTACTCGTGATTTCTTAGTTATTAAATTTACTTAATTAATTTATGTAATGGCAAAGCACCTTCCAGTCTTTTGTTTTTTTTTCATGTTGATTATTCAAAACATAATTTTGGTTTAGAAAGCATACAATCTACTAAAAGTGTATCAACTTTTATTTTCATTAATTTCCATATTTAAGTATTTTATTTATTTACATTGTGCTAATTTCCTTCTTTTTTTATTAATTTAACCATTTTGAAATATATTTTAATCACAAAAATATACTATTTCCCAAGATAATGGTCGCAACAAATCAGTTTATAGAGATAATAACTTCTACAACAACATATTCGTAGTATATACAAATTCTATCGTCATCATTTTATAATTTTTTTAATAAAAGAATAAAACTCTATATAAACGGATCCATGCATTCTCACTCATTTTTGTTTATACACTCCAAAAAAAAAATCCCTTTGTTTACATCGCCTTAACCATGAAAAGCATCATTATCATCGTAGCTCTCATATGTCTCGTCTCTCTCCCAAACCCTACCGTTGGTTTACAAAAGAAACCATGGCCTAAGCCGTCCGATCTAGCCAACCACAATAGCAACTTCGGTGACTCTAAAGTTGGTTGGGCTTGTTCCTCCTCCTCAGACCCCAACGCTCCTCCTTCACCGCCCGGCTCGTTCCCTAACATCCCCAAAATCCCCGGAATCCCAAACATACCGTTTCCGACCATACCTATTATCCCGATCCCGGGACTTCCCAACATCCCTGGACTTCCGAGTCCACCGTTCCAATCTCTTCTCGTGTCGCAATCTGGTGAGTTGGAGAAGTGTTTGTCCAAAGATGGATCGAAAACGAACGAGAAATGTTTCTCGCAAGTGTTTTCGAGTTGGGCGGAGAATGATTTCGTATTGGACAAGGAGTGTTGTGAGATCGTTGTGAAAATGAACAAGAGGTGTTACAGTCATCTTCACATGATGTTTAAGAGTCATTTCTTTGCTCCTCTTTTACAATACTCTTGTCACATCAAGCACGCCAAGAACTAAGCACGTCTTTCTCACGTGTCTCTCCTTAGTTTGGTTTTTTTTCTTCTTATTATTTTGTTTTAGTTTTCTGTTAGGGTTTTTTTTTGTTTTGTTTTGTCCATTTCTCATGGACATGGATATCTCTTAATTTGTTCTTTTTTTAATTAATAAAATAATATATTTTTTAATAATATAGTTCTCTCTTCTGTTACGAATATATATCCTCAATTGTGTGATTCGATTTTATGTGCATGCTCGTAGATCCGCCTGGAATTAAGGGTACAAGTTTGTTGTTATTTTTCCGGGTCGGATCTATTTATATATCCAATTAGGCTTATTAAGGCCAAGATGTCTTATAACTGGTCTGGGCTTTGCCGTGTTAACCACGAAGTCGATAGACTTGTGCATAACCATTTTTAATGGGTTTTTTCCCCAAACATATTTTATGGGGTTCTCAACCAATATCTATATTTAGACTTCGAAGTTGGAAGATAATAAATATTTACTGTTATTTTCGATAATAAAACTTTTTAAAATAAGCATTTAGTTCTAATAGAAACGGATGGACTACAAAATATTTGTGTAAAATCATGTGAATGAATGAAAAAAAAAAAAAAAAAAAAAAATTGACTATTATAAATCATACATATAGTTAAAGAATTAACAAATATTTTCTGAGAAATAAAGTAACTAAGAATTTCTTTCCCTCAACAAAATTAACCAAGTTGTTCGTTGTAATGACAATGTGAAGATGTGCCGGAAAATTAAATTTGAATATGGACCTTATCAAAAAAAAAAAAAAATCTAACTAATACAGTAATAGATTTCTGGAATTATTGATAGAGTACAAAATTTTACATAGATAGAAATATATTAAAAATGAATTTGGAAATTTTATTCACAGCTACTCACCAACTCTTTGGGACCTCTAGAATTAATGTTTGTAATTGAATTCATCCCCACACATCTCCTCCAGAACACGCTTAGTAGAAAACAAATATATTAAAGAACAATATATGTATTTTTTTTTTATATAACTTAGTGATCCGGTTCAACGGACAGAATTTTGAGTCAGATTGCGTGAACGTTTATTTTTTATCTGATTCTCAGATTAACGGACGTAAGATCCCGACTAATCCCGGAATCTGAAAAGATTATGTGAATGCTCTGATGGGTAAATGAAACTAAATAGAGAGTTTCATTATTGAGAGAAATCGATCATTGGCGTAAACTAACATGACAACTCTTCTTCTAGTTAGAACAAAAATAAATGTATTTTTGGTGCCGGTGCAAGAGAAATCAGAATAAAAACCATTTTCGCTCTCTTATTTATTTTAACTAGAAGGAGTCACTGTTTTAACGAGAATATGATATGATATGATATGATGAGAATGACCAGACATTGTGTTATTAATTATTATCATAAGGTTGTTCATAAACTGCTAAGTACGATTTTTAACTTTCTTCATGTGTTATCATCATTGTGTAATGTACGAGTTTGAAATTGAATGCTGTGACAAGATAATAACATTTAGAAAGTTTCTTAGGCTAAATATAATTTATTTATTTTTAATTACAATTTTAATATTATCTTATTATGTAAAATTACAGATTTAACACTGTCTCATTTTAACAAAAAGAAAAACACTTTATATAGTATGGTTTTGACTAGCTATAAAAGAACTAGAAAACCCTTTTGTAGACTTACTACTTTATTAAATAGTGTTAAGAATTGTATTTTTGATAGTATGCTAATCTGTAAATATGAACTTAATACAGATTTAGCTTTAAGAGTCGACTTAAAATCGAAACTAAAAGTCATATACTGTATACGAATAAGGTAATTTATATATGCTATATACAGTATATGATAAGTATCATACATGCACACATGTTAGTTTGTATATGCGCATCTATTTCAAATTAACGTGACCGAAGAGCGTTAAAAGAGGATGGAGGAAAGATCGAGAAGTTTAGACTAATCATGGAGGATATGGGATACTCACCCTTCTGGTCCCATATGTATGACTTTTTTTTCGGTAAAATCCATATGTATGACTTGATGATAATTGTATATTTGTTAGTTTATTTTTCTTTTTCTTTTCTGCAACATATTTGTTAGTTTCTTATTGCCATTTCTTTCATTTATAGTTTCTCAAATTTTTCTCCCCCATATTTAAAAGAATTTATCAACACAATCCTAATTTTCACACTTCACATTCACAAACCCCATCCAATATTTATCTATCCTAATTTTCACACTTCACATTCACAAACCCCATCCAATATTTATCTATTACTCCCTCCGTTTTAAATTAGTTGTCGTTTTAGGAGTACAATTTCTTTCTAAATTAAATGTTGTTTTATGATTTCAATGCAAATGTTTGATAGAATTTCCAAATTTGTCAATATTATTTTAGTATTTTGGCTAATAAAATCAAATCAGATATAAATTAATTAAAGACAAAACGGAAATATCAATTGTTTTCTTAATCTACATAAAAAAATTTAGAACTACAATTAATATGAAACGGAGGGTGTATAATGAAATATCGATTACAATATAGCCGGTGTTGAGTCAAAACAAATAAATTTATACTCGTAGTTTTAAATAAAGTAAACATTCTACAAGCTGCTAAAACTATATAGTATACCTCTATTAAACTGATCAATTCATGGGTGTTAATAAATTTTTTTGCTAAGTAAACTAAAAGCAAGAGTAATGTTATTCATCACACATTAATTCCAAAAGTACAAGAGTAATGTTATATGGTGGTGCTAACTTCCGAATACTTTAAATATATGTTACGTGTGTATATTATCTAGAAGCTTCGGTGAAATATGAAAAGGAAAGATACATGCATATGATTTTATTTTTGGATAATAGATATACATGCATATGTTATATTTGTATGTATATGTTTGATATGCCAATGAGCTGTAGACAGAAGAGGAAAGGGGACAACAAATGTCCAACTTGCAAGACAAAAATAAAAGCCAAATCTATACAGAAAATCAAAAGGGAAATAATAATATTCCCTATAAAAGGAGAGCTAATGGGTCAACATATTAAATAAATGGTTATCTTCTTCATAAGTACTTTTTTCATTTCGTATAAAAATATATAGATTCGTTAAAATGTTTTTTACAAACTACCTTTAAATATTTGTGTATAGAGCGGTTTTATATCGGAGCGATCATATCAAATTAATCGATCCTTTATCTTTTAAAAAAAACAAATATTAACAAAAGTTTTCTACACTTTTTTCATTAGAATTGAGTAACTATGTTAGGAAATGTTAAACCAAAAAGCTATGTTAAGAAATGGAGACTATTCCAAAATGCATAAAACACCATAATTTTTTAATATTACTTTAAAACTCGCATTCGGTAACAGATTTGATCCCTATTCTCGACCAATAGATTGAACAGAATCCTCAACCACTTAATATGCAAAAGCCCACCTTAGTCTTTTCGAAACATCTTTAGTCTAACAAGTAGGAACCAATTGCTACAATTTCTTCCACATGACATGTCTCTTTTGTTGGCTTTTGTTTCCCCCAAAAAAAATAAACATCTGTCTTAGAACTACAGTGGATACACTGGACACCATCTTTCACCTAGGAGGCTAGAACACATATATCAATCTATAATGTATATATAGAATATTAATTTAACAAACGTAATGTATATCTATATTAATTACTGGTTTAAAACTATGGCAAAGTGAACTTATTAATTTATTAAAGTAGATATGAAATTTAATTATATAAAGGACAAAGAAAGGTGTGGGTGTGTGTGTATATATTGAAATATACATATACATAAAGGCAACCAAAATTTATCTAGTCCACAAGAATATTTCTCTCCCTCTCTCAAGTCTCAACATAATCTTATACTGTATATTTATATTAAATAGAGAAAGAATGAGAGCTTAGAGACTGGCCTAGGTTAAACTCGACAACTTAAAAAATATTAATATTTCCTTATCGTAATTTTTCATTATTTTTCTATTTGTATCCACAATTCAAAGATAAAAATAGATATAAAGAGAAGAAAGGAAAGATCATAAAGGGTCGATGATGAGAAAAGTAGGAAGTTCGAGCTCCGGCGGCAAAGGCATAGCGGCGGTGGTCGGCGTCGGTCCAAAACTTGGCCGTTCCGTCGCTCGTAAGTTCGCACATGAAGGCTATACCGTCGCTATTCTTGCTCGTGATCTCGGTTTGATCCCTTCTCTGTATCTCTCTCTCATTTTGTTTTCTTCTTTTTATCCATATCTCTCTACCTATACATACATACACTTATCCACATGTATACATATGCTTGTTTTTTTCTTATGTGCCCACGGAATATTTCTTCTCTATATATTCCAAATAAGATAAATAAAATTGCGGCAGTTTTCTTTGCAAAATGACTTATTTTAGTATGATTCTTCTCGCTAGATTTAACAAATATATTAATGCGGCTAATATTTTTCAAACCACACAAAAAATACACGGTCTTCATATATAATTTTGAATTTATAGTCAAAATATAGGTGCCTTTTTATATTTTGAATAATAATAAAAAGAAAGACAGATTATTTTTTCTATTTTAATAATAATTTCAGATTCAGATTTAGTTTTTCAAGATATTGGGGTTTATGCATCAGTACATCACTATACACGCTTAGCTGGTTTGGTTGGCATGCAAAGTATATAATAGTGTAATTTTTTCAGTTTCAATAGTTGTCACGATGAATCAGCTTTCTTTAGAACTAATTCAGTAAAAACTTATTTACTTTATACTGAATTATTTGCAGTTTTTGCCCACAAAAGTGGCTGCAACAGTTAAACTTTTTTTTTTTTTTTTTTTGCTAAAGTCAGTCAAACTTTTATCCTCGGTGATGGAAACATTTAACTAGTTGGTATTTAATAAGTAGTTTTTTTTTTCTCTTGGCTATATTTGTATTTTCCTCTTGACATTTTACAAATCACACTTATATTAATCATACAATACGATGCACTCACTAGATATGACTAATGAGTATATAAATCTATAAATGGTCGGGTAAATTGTGCAGGTAGGTTATCTCGAGTAGCTGAAGAGATAGCGAGAGAAGAGAAGGCGCAAGTGTTTGCTATAAGAATCGATTGTGCGGATCAAAGAAGCGTAAGAGAAGCCTTCGAAGGAGTATTGTCGTTAGGGTTCGTAGAGGTTTTGGTGTACAATGCTTATCATTCTTCTTCTTCTTCTTCTTCTTATCTTCCCACTTCTTTCACCCACATTCCTTTCCAATCTTTCCAAACTTCTATCTCCGTCTCCGTCTTCGCTGCATTCCTCTGCGCTCAACAGGTGACCCTTTATTATACATATATACAATATATGAACAGTGTTATTTTGACAATACTGACCTTTTGGGTTGAAGACTTGTTAGTCATGGCCAAAAAAAACTAGAACATATGGTTTCAGGATAGCCATTATTTCTCTATCCATAATTTATTTAGTTATGAAAAAGCACTTGTAAAATATTTAGAGTCATCAATTTTTCGAAGAGTTTTAATATTGTAGTTAAGGTAATTTTGATCGTACCAATAACATTTTTGATAGAATGATTAATCATTTGTTGATGTACAAGTTGAGGGAAATATTGTATTTTTTTTTTTTAATGTGTGTCATGAAGCTGTAGGGTATATGTAATATTGAGTGATTTCGACATTTAAAATTTTCAAAAATATATATTCTAATATTTTGTAAGGTTTTTCATTTGATTTTATTTGTATACATATATATATATGGTATCAAAAGGTTATTCCCGGGATGATGGAGAAAGGCAAAGGAACTATACTCTTCACCGGTTGTTCGGCGTCATTGAATGGCGTTGCTGGTTTCTCCGAACTATGTAATTTATTTAAGATTTAAAATTAAATAATAATTATTATATCCTTTCAAAAAGTGGGTTTAATTAACAAAATAAATATTTGAAATTTGATTAGGCTGTGGGAAATTTGCATTGAGGGCACTTTCTCAGTGCTTAGCAAGAGAATATCAAGCTTTTGGAATACATGTGGCTCATGTTATCATTGACGGTGTGGTTGGACCTCCAAGGTACACAATTATCTGATCATTTTTCCTCAAAATTTTCATTTAAAAGGATAAAATAAAATAAAACAAGATGGAATTAAAACCACAAATATCTGTCCGAAAAAGGGTCTTTTAACTTTTTATAGCTTCCACAAACGGCAAGATTCTGATTCAAACCGACAATATTCTGTATAGTTTTTGAATCGTATATAGTTTTTTTTTTAACAAAAAAAACTTATCACAAATTGATTCGAGATTCATATTCAATATTTGTGGTTCTATTTCTTATTTATTTAGTTTTCTTTTACACTTTGATTCCTTAGCCTCTAATTACATTGCATTATTTCTTGAAATTCACGGTCATAATAGATGAAAAAAAGGAAGAACTTTTAATATAGTCCCCACAACCACAACGGTCCACACTATTGACACATTAAGCATTTGAATATCCAAAGAAAAGAAATAGTAATGTATAGATAAAATCTTTGGAAAATGTATTTTCAGAGAAATAAACAATCCTCCTCGAGGAATGGTGGTAGAGCAATCATTCAACATAGGAGGTGAAGATGGAGAAGGAGAAGGAGAAAGCTCAGGAGTGATGGGAATGGATCCTGATGTATTGGCTCAAACATATTGGCACCTTCACGTTCAAGACCGGAGAGCTTGGACTCATGAACTCGATGTTCGACCATCAAACACAAGATTTTAGCTAGTACTTTAAAAAAAAAAAAATTATGATTTGATTCTTTGGGTTTTCTGATTTTTATTCAATGTTCTTTTATACATTTATAAATGTATGTTTATATTTTTTGTATTTGGAATGTAATTAAAGTACTGGTTTGTGATTGGTGTGAATGATCTATCAATCTCCTATCTATCAATTTTGGTCTTGTCGGGTAAGGAGGGATTGAACTTTTCTTGTGGTGTTTTAGCTAAAAAAAGGTACAAGTGACTTCGTGTTCAAATTGAGGACACAAAGAGGATCCGACAAGTCATGTGAATGGACATAAGATCCGATCAATAATTATAAAAAAAAAAGGGACCCCATTAAAGATTAAAATTAGAAACAATTTTCTTTTTAAGTGTTGTCATGTCAAGAAACTTGTATGTCTCTGGGTCCATTTTCTTTCATACAACAAAGTGAAATTTTGATGATGGGTCAATTCTTTAAAGAGAATAATATCATTAACGAGTCTTGAAGCTTTCTTACACCTTTTTTAGAATAATGATAAGTAGTGTGGATCAAGAACACACTTGAGATACCATTGTGTTCTTTGTATGATCATGACCATTGGTTAATTAGTTCGCTTGGAGTAGGTTTTAGTATAATCATGAGACTACTTTATATGAACTTATGAGTGATTGAAACACAAGTTAACAACACTAGCCATTATAAAAGTCTTTAAAAACTCTTCTGAAGCTTATATAAATGTGAAGAGAACAAAAATCTCCTTGGTAAAAAAAAAACAAATTTTGGACATCTCTTGCATTAAGTTAAGAGTATGTGTAGAAACAGTATATGATTTTTACCTTTGCAAGAGATTGATCTTTTTGATAAAACTGCTTCCTTTGCTCCTATCTTTTATCCTGCGATAAGATCACACGAAGAAAAGTTATACAATCGCAGAGATTCCACCATAGACAAAGATAGATTCAAACAAAAATGGAACAACAAAGTGCTTAAGTTGGGCTAATTGTAGATAAAAAGACATGTTTATGATTCATTAATCTTGTTTCCCTAAAACCAAATCCTAAAAGAGATTATAGTGACACAAGTTTAAAGAGATTTAGCAACATGTCCCAATTTCTTAAACAAATCAAATGCTTATGACTCAATTTCACATTCCAATTCAATAACTTTCCCCAAAAATTTAAACCTATAAACGATTATTTGTTATATACATAAAACGAAATTTATGAAACCAAATCGTAACATTTCAACAAGAAATTGATTTAAAATGAAGATTCTATAAACCCTAAATTGATAAACCTTTGAGTAGGCGAGTGACTTTATCTACAAGAGAGTCTTCGTCTTCGTCATCGTCATCGTCATCGTCATCATCATCCTCGTCATCTTCTTCAGAATCTGAATTCGAATCCGTAGAATCACCATCGCTATCATCTCCACTGACAATCGAATAAATCCAGAATCGATCAGAAACTATGATTTAAATCGGAAATTAGATCGTCGCGAAATAAGCAAATACCTCAGACTCCGATCTTCTTCTTCTTCATCATCATCATCTTCTTCGCTACTCTCGCCATCATTATCATCATCATCTTCTTCTTCGTCTTCCTCATCTGAGCTATAGAGATCGATGATCTCCTCCTTCTCGTCCGCCATTGAAATTTCAAAAAGCAAACGGCTTTTGATTTTTGATTTTTTTTTTTTTTCAGTAGCCTTTAAACATTGTTGGAGCCCCGACAGACTCCAACTGGATCCGCTTTGTTTGTCGTAATTTTTTTTATTACAGTTGGATCCTTTCTTAAATGAGTTGTGTTTTGGATAATAAATGGGAAATTGCGTTTTTGCATTTTTTTAATTAGTTAAAATACTAGTTAATATGTTAAAATAACAATATACAAGCAAACACGCTAAAATAAATTATATATAAAAACATGTTCATTATTTCATTAGCATGATACTATAATCTATAAATAATAATAAAATAATGAAATTTACTTATATATATATATATATATATATTTAAATAGAATAAAAACTTATTTACATAATAAAAATGATTTTCAACATGTTTTAGTTTTGTTATCGATATCCCATGGTGGATAATCTATCTAATCATATATAGCAAGGTAAAGAAATACTCCTTCTATTTTGAATTAAGTGTTATTTTAGAATTGATTTTTTGTTCAAGATTAAATATCGTTTTATATTTTTTTGTAAAAGCTCTAGTTCTATTTCTATTTTTTTAATTCACTGACCAATAAGAAAATATATATGATATATTAATAACAAAATAAACATTTTAATTTACGTGAAATTAGCTATCCAAACCATCTCATTTTTAACAAATCTATTATTTACTTTTGTTGAAATAATTTTTTTTTTACTGGATTTTTAATTGACATTTTTATGATTTAGATTTTTTTTATTTAAACTGAAAATATTTAATAAAAGTTTAAAAATAAGTTTATCAATGCATCATAAATTAAACATGTATTTAGATGTATGTTAGCATAAAAGATCAGAAATGATGCTATAACTGGAATTAAACAAATTAGCTGTAAAAATCTTATAAAAATATAAAGTTTGCTATATTTATAATTATTTAATTAGCTATGTATATTGTCCTAGTTAACCCTAGATAAATGACCCTAATTCTCTAATAATCTAGTTTTACATATGCTTAAGTTTTCCTCAAAAGAATTTATTCTAAAATAATGAAGTTACCAGTGAAATTGTCGCTTAATTAGCAAATTCTGTTTTAACCTTAAAAAAATTATCATTGATTATGTCAATTATTTATTCTATTTTCCTCATATTTTGTTTATGTGTTACTTATATTTTAAAAAAAAATTTACAATAACCATCACGTATTACTAGAGTTGTAGTAAGAATATTTTTCAAATTTTACAGCAACCATCACATATTACTAGAGTTGTAGTAAGAAATAAATTATCGATAAAATCATTTAAAACCTTAATTTTCTAAAAAATATTTGATATGATTATATTAAAGGTCTATATTTATTATTAAAGGTTTGAATTGAAAATATGAAAGAAACCACAAAATTAAATATCATTTAGCGATAATCACATTATCATTCAAATAATCACATTATTATCACTTATTATCAAGTAGTATATGATAGGAATATAAAAAGTTATTGTTCTAGTACTTAACCATCTGATTGTATCATAAGTGTTATTATTTATTTTTAATATTTGAGGATTTTCAGTTGCTTGTATCAATATTTTTATTCAGTTTTCGTTTTCGTTTATTCTGTTTCAGGTGTTGGCACTAGTGGCCTTTTTAACTGACAAAAGTTACATCGACAAAATGCCCAAAATTGCTTGGACGGTGTGGGACGTGGGATAATCATTGATAGAATGATTACTTGAACCAATAATTATATTTTTGTTATTTTAAAAATATTTTCCTTGCATTTTGCTTATGTTTTACTAATGTTTTATTTATTTTTTGCTTATTTTTTTCTTCAGACTTTAGAATAAGTATCACGTATTTTAGTAGCCTAGTAGTAAAAAAGAAATTATCATAAACATGTGCCGAAATTTGAGAGTTGATGATTTTTTTTTGCCATTTTGCCATTTTCCTATTTTATATTTTATCGACTAGCAATGTAATATTTGTTTATATGAAATTAAATAATACTCCTTCCATCCCAATATATAATATTTTAAAGTAAAAATCACGCTTATCAATTGAAGCTTTATCATACATGCACTTAGAGGCTTCTATCAAGATTCTCACATGGACATAAAGAGCTCAACATTATGCTCGATGAAAACAACATATCCATAGTGTCTGACTTTGGGATATCAAGGTCGGTAACCATTGAGAAAACACACCTGACAACGAGAATGGTAGGTACTGTCGATTATATGGATCATAAATATTGCCCGACGAGGTTGTACACAGATAAGAACGATGACTATTTCTTTGGCATTGTGTTGATAGAGCTGATCACGGCAAAGAGGCTCGTTTTTTAGCAGAACAAATCTTTGGCGAAGTTTTTTGCTCTGGCTGTGAAAGAGGATATAAATTGGATGATGTGATTGATCACAAACTGAAAGATAACCTCAATCTTGAATATATATGTCACAACTGCATGAAAACTCGTTTGGAGGTGTGTCAGCCACAGAGGCACGAAACGACCTACCATGAGAGACGTGTATGTGGAGTTGGAATATCAAACCGCTGCAACGTCTTTAAAGATATGATGTGTTTGTGGAAAACACTTTAGATTGTAAATCAATAGGAACCAAAAATTTTTTTTTAAAAAAAAGAAAAAAAAAAGTTATGGAACGGTTACATATAACATGCATTGCTAGTACACATATATGCAAATTAAGGCACACATGCTTCTTCTAAGATTTATCACAAATATATCAAGTGCTCAAACATTGTTCCCCATGAAGAAATATTTTATTCTCTATATATTTTGAAAATTTTAATAATTTAGAGATACGTTCTTACTCTTCACAGATACCTTAGTAGACTAATTTGCAGAGTATATCATCAACTAGAAATACGTTCTTACTATTCACATATACCAAACAAAGAGGGAAAATTAACTTGGTATCCTTGTAACCACTCAACTGTTCCTCTAGCTAAGCAGAAAAGCCAGACATATTAGCAACAGAGTAGACTGATTTGCAGAGTATACCAGAAACCAGAAATACTTAGTCTTCAATGATACCCATCAAAGAGAGGAATATAACTTTGTAACCCCTTAACTAAGCAGAAAAAAAACCATACAACTTAGCAACAGAGTAGACTAATTTGCCAGTTTACCATCAACCAGATACCTGAGAAGAAATCCCTAAACCTTGTGTTCGTTCATGAAAAGAAAAGGAATGCTGAATCTTCCAAAAAAAACTTTCTTCTCAATTAAAACAAACACCTACACAAAATTTTAATGTCTGTCTACGTAGTTTCTTGATCGGGAAGTTTGTTTAGTCGTCACTTTCAGTTTTAAAACCATCTTAAATACCAAAGTGTACTCAGTTAATATTGTACAAAGTTCAAATACAAATCATTCAAAGATAGTTTGACCAAGCGAAAGAAAAAAAAAAAAATCATTCAAAGATAACATGCAGATATGTATAAATCTTTTAGCTCTGTTTTAACAAAGTTTCACTTAAGCTCTGTGTCTTTGGCTTTCTCTTTTGTTGATCCCCACTTAAAACAGTTCAACTCTACCAAATTCATTGTAAATATTTTTTTTATGGAAAGTGGTACATTCGCTATTCTCTATTAATATACAGTTTTTTTAATAGAAAATTCGTTTACTTTTTTTTGCATGCATGTTTTCAAATTAAATTTGGATTATGACAAATATATGTTCGCACATGAAGAATAGTATTACGAGTAATGTTGTTGACTTTATTTAAATTTAGAGCTTGCTAACATTTAGTATTAACAAGTCCTTGAAAAAACTAAGATATAAGAAACAAGTGTATCGAAGCAGGGAAGTGATATAGTGGAATCTGGTTGAATAAGCAAGCCACAACACTATACCAAATGAATTCTACTATGTGCGTGTGGTCCTTGATAATTGTTTACTTAAAGATTTTGGCCTAAAACACATCAAGCATGTGCTTTAGGAAAGGCCCCGGGTCTGTGACTACATAGAGACTACTACCAAATATGTCATTCAAGGTATTGAATGACCGACCTTAAGAATTACGTAAACCAAACAAAATTGGGTGTCGCATGGAACAAGTTTTGTGGCCTTGTGCATGCACTCAAAGTCCTTACCAGTTTGTCCAACCTGAATGTATCAACCAAGTGGTGGTGGTCTAATGGTTCCCACTTGAGGAGTTGCCCTCTTGATGTAGGACATGGATCGATTCCACTCAAGCACGGAACTTTCTATTTATTTCCACTTGGCCACCGGTACATTCACATGGTCTCTCCGGGCACCGGGATTAGTCGGATCTCATATTCGGTTGATCCGAAAATCAGCTAGGAAGTAAATGTCTCCGCGACCTGACACGGAGCTTATGGTGTCCGTTGAACCGGATCACCCGAGCTATAAAAAAAAACCTGAATGTATGTATATATGTGCCCAAAGAGCCTAAAGAAGGAAAAAAAAAAAAAAAAAAAAAAAAAAGAGACAGAGATTGTTGAAAGATGATTAGAGAAAAAGCGACTTGCTGTATGAAACTGACCTTGTTTGCATATACCCGAGTTTATTGCAACCTGCAAAATCAGATAACAAACTCATCCTCATTCTTCAAAGTGTCACATTTAATTTCTTCTTCCCGAGTTAAAATTACCTGAGGCATCATAGTCTTTTCCTCTTTTCGAAAGAGCAATGATCTGTTAATAAAGTTGTTCAAAGGATAAGCACATATGTTCGTTCATTTAGGTGAGAATGAACATCCATGAAGCAGGTAGGTGGCTGGCCCTAAGTGGAGAAACATGTACACTGTAAAGCCAAGCCGCTGCTTTTTGAAAAAACTGTCTCAGCCTCATCGTAATTGTTAGCAGCAGCAGTCTCTCCACATTCTTGGGTGACAAGCAACTTGTTTTTACGGCTCAGTAAATACTTAACCGAGGACCAGGGTGAAGTTTTGAACAAGAATATTTCCATGTTACCATTCCTAGACCAAGAGGTCTATAAGATAATCTCATGTTGCTCCCTTTGCCATGCTTAGCATTGAGAATTGCACCTTCTGCTAAGAATGAGAGATCAAAGTCTTTTGAGATAAAAAAAAAAAAAAAAACTTCCTCTAATTTGATGATTAAGCATAGGTTTGTGATCTTACTCTCTTTCGTTAAGGAATATCAAAAAACAACATACACTTCTACATATTTCCCTATTTTCTTCTCAGAATTTAGATTTATTACATTAATACGAGATTTGTCATGTTTGAAGAATTTTTGTGGAATGATTTTAACCCTTTATAACGAAGGAGACACAAAAACTAAACCCAAAGAAGGAAAAAAAAAAACAGAGTCAAACAAAGTTCTTCTAAGTAGAGCTCTTAGGAGAGACATACAAATATCTCAATACAAATCTCATAACATATCTTCTAATTAGCTTTCATGGTGCGACTAGACACACCATGTAGCAATTTCACAAATCCTAGAAAACTAAGCTTTCCATCAGTATGTCTAAGCCAATCATGAAGCACTGCGTGAACCGGTACAGAAGGACCAAGACCAAGTTCCTGAAATATGTTTCAACCAATGAGTCCATTAGAACCATTATTCACATTTTTGTCTTAAGAGTGTGGTTATAGATAATAGAGACAGACCGAAGCGAGTTCATCGATCATGATGGGTCGGTTTCCTTCCTTTTCGAAAAGCTCATAAGCACAACGAGCGTGTTGTTCCCATCGATCAAGAGCTTCTAGCTGGTGAACACTCAATGCTGCTGCACAGAATTCTTCAAAGTCCATTCTTCTATATTGAAGAGCACTCAGCTATAGAGATGATCCAATAAGAAAATCAATTACCAAGTCAAATTGTGCGATTCATAACATTAAATTTTACGAATTAAAGCTCTTACCTGTCCTAAGAATTCTGGTATACGCGAATCCTTCATTGCATCTGTTGCCATTTTCATCAGAGCCTAACAAAGCGAATTCAAGCCAGTGTCAATATAATAACCAAAGCATACCAGAAAATGAATTGAAACAGAACGGAAGATAGAAAACTTACTGATTTGATGTTCTCAAGACTTATGGTTCCGTTCTTACTAGGTTCTAGTAAAGCAAACTGCTCCCTCAGATAGAACAGTTCATCAACCGTAAGTGTTTTCGATAAGGCCTGCAAGAAAAATGGTGAATGGTAAGCAAAAGAAGAAGTAACCATTTAAGTAGACATACTGGCAAATCGATCCACCAACCCTTAATGCAGCTTTCCGAAGAGATGATGATCGTAAATAAGCTCTCATAAGTTTGAAAACCAGAATATCCAGTGGAATCTTTGCGTCATTTGAGTCCTTTATCCATGGATGACCTGAAAGAATCGATAATATTACATTTTTTCACATTTCCAAACAATTGTGTATGCATTTTACACTTACTTAAGGCTTGAGCAGCTGTTAATCTTTTACGCGGGTCTTTGTTTAGCAACCGCTTTACAAAATCTCTTGCCTCTGAAGATAACAAAGGCCAAGGCGGGTCATCAAAACTCGGATCAGCTTTTAGAACAGCACGAAAGATTCCTGATTCCGTCCTAGCCCAAAACGGCCGACTTCCACATAACAGAATATACACAATAACACCAACACTCCAAATATCAGCTTCTGTACTGTAAGATCTATGTAGAACTTCAGGTGCTACATAGTATGCACTACCAACAATGTCATTAAGCCTCTCATCTGCAAATGAATTTTTCAAATTATATAAAGAAATGTTGGTCTCTAGATTCTGAAATCTAAATATACAGACGGCATTTATAAGCTGAGGGCTTTACCTGGTCTCACATAATCTGACAAACCGAAATCTATTGCCTTCAACTGAGAGGTGTCTTCTTTTGAGGTAAAAAGAAAATTCTGATCCAAACAGTTTTAAAAAAAACTTCATTAAGATCGCGACAAACATCAAATGCCATCAAATCTATAAGTACAAAGAGCTTTTATTACCTCAGGTTTGAGATCTCGGTGTACAACACCTTGGAGATGACAAAAGGCAACCACATTCAATATTTGTATCATAACAGTCTTTGCATCATCCTCTGTGTACTTCCCACCTCTGCACATAAACCACCAGCAAATTCAATAAAAAAATACTATCCGAAAACTAGTAAAACGAACAATCCTATTTCTACAGTGAAGACAATCTCTTTAGTCTTTACCTTGAGAGTATTCTATCCAAAAGCTCTCCTCCTTCACATAGCCTAAAACAACAAAGATAGAAACAACACTTGTTAAGCCTTGCCAATAATGCTAATTCTCAAGCTGATAAGCTAGAGCAAAAGTGAGCTTACTCCATCACTATATAGACATTATCATGATCCTCATAAGCATCATAGAAATGAGGAAGATTGTTATGACCAGACAAAGCCCTCAATATCTTCACTTCCCTCCTCACATCTTCAATTGCAATAGCAGTCGTCATCTACACCAACAAACAAACAAACTTAACACAAAACATCACCAAAACTTGAAAATCAAAAAGCTTTACAGAACAGATCAAAGCCAGATCTCGTCACTACAATCCATAGAAACACACTAAAAAAAAAGCTAAGCTCTAACCTTAGCTTTGGGAATAACTTTAACAGCGACTTGTTGTCCTTTATTATCACCTTTCTTAAACTTAGCAGCACAAGTATATCCAAAATGACCACGACCAACTTCATCACCAAGCTCATACTTACTCGAAAAACTCTTGGAAAAACCAAAGCTTTTATCTAATCCAACACCACCACCTCCTTCAGCTTCACTTCCTTCAGGGATCGCCGCTGAATTAGGCTTCACAGAGCCGTGACGTCTCGCTAAAACAGCTCTGATGTGTTTAGCTGGAGAAGGAGGAGGAAAAGGTCGTTTGAAGAATCGTTTCGGGGTTGAGTTTCCACTAGCGTTGTTATTAGTCGCCGGAGATCTCGCCGGAGTCTTCTTGGAGAAGAAGTAGTGAGCTGGACTTGGACTATAAAAGGGGAAAAAAGGAGATTTCTTCCCTTCATTGTTGTTTACACATTGATCTTCAACGTTATTAGGGTTTCCTCCATTAACAGAGGAGCTTGAAGGCTTGACGGATTCAGACGACGCCGGAAGTGGACTATTCCTTGCCGGAGTTTGATCGGAATTAGGTGAATTCGGATTAGGATGAGCTTTTGAAGTACAGAGACCCATCAAGAATCTCTCACATCACACGAAATCAAAATCTCAAGTGTACCATTTTGTTTTTCGAAATCAAAACACACAGAAATCAGAAAAATTCAAACTTTCAAATCTTGTTAATGGAAAAAAAAATGGAATTTTTATATTTTGGGGGAAGTGAAATTTTTTTGCTTCGTCTTCTTTGGAATTGGCTCCTTTTGTTGTCAATGGCGAATTCCAAAGCGAAAGATTTGGATCCAAGAGAATGAGTTAAAAAGAGAAACGACGATACGTTCGCTTTTTAAAACAAAATTACATTGAACAACTATACTAATTACACAATTAACTACTGTTTTTAAATCTGCTAACTAATTTATTTATTTATCTTTTGATATAATAAATACGTGTGTAGAAAGAGACAAAGACCAAACTAGAAAATAGGAGAATTTGGTGAAAATTTACCATTTTTAAATAGGATATGGATATTCTTAAATTTTTTGTGTGTGTTTTTGTAATGAATATAAGTTTTGGTATTTTAACAATCAAGAGTGTAAAGTCTAACTAACTTCATTAATTATGTAGTTTTTATTTGAATAAAGTTATTTTGGGACGAGAATTAATTGGACAATTTAATAGACATTGACAGGGTATTGTATTATTATACATATACAGTTGCATTTAAAATCCTGCCAACTCTTTGAATGTGCATAAGATTTCAATCAGATAAGATCAGCCTTTTTTTTTTTTTTTTTTTTGGTAAGGCCGCTAATGGTATTAAGTATTGACCAATCATAATTTCATCTTATGGATTTTTTAACTCGAATCAAGCGTTTTCTTTTTTTTTTTTCATTCCAGCCAGGTAATTTTTTTTCAATTCTAAATGAAATACTGAACAAAGGTTAGTGTTTTTTTTATATACTGTATTGCCATTGTTTTAGCACATTGAGTATTAAAACGAAATAGAAGTTGTTATTTTAGCTAAATTACAAGGTGATCAGACAATAAAAACTAGATAAAAATTGTCACTCACATGACTTCAAAAAAATTCATAAAGTTCAAATTATATTTCGCTAATACCTTTTTTCAACTATAAGTAACAATTGAGAAGTCTACAACTCATAGCAATACATTACCCAATGTGAACCAAATAATGATGTTGCGACCATATTAGTTCAAAGTACATTAGTATAATCTATGTGCTATGTCCAAATTATTTTGTTAATATCATTTAGAACTTAAATTTATTTTTAGAAACATAAATTGTGTTCAACCAAAAAAAGGAAAGAAAAAAACATAAATTGGACATAGACTCCAGTCTGACGCAATTAACACTGTCTTACACCATTATTGTCCACATTAATATAATTGGTTGTCAGAATTAACCACAAAATTATTAATTATCTATTGGGTTTTCTGCTAAAAAACCATCGAACTTATTAAATTTTGCAAGAATGACACTCAACTAAATGTTGTGCATGTCAACCTATCGAACTCGAAAGTCACCCGCAATACAGCCACCACGTGTATTGTCGACGTGGCATCCGTTTCATTCTGTTAAAAAGTGACGAAACAGATAAAACGACGTAGTTTTGATATAAATTACATGATATTTTTTTAAGCAAAACAACATGATTTTTTTTTTTGCATCAAAACAACATGATTTTTTCTTATTGGTTCTAATTTTTACAATTTGAAAAATTTAAATCTGTGATGAATAAAAATTTGGGATAAACAAACTTAATTGAAGAAATCAACGATGTAAAATTTGGTTATCAAAACACATAGTTACTCCATCTCTCTTCTTTCTCTTCATCTTCCTCCATTGAAATCTTCTTTTTCTTTCTTCTTCTTCGTCTTCTCCTTCTTCCTCCTCAGAGTCCGATTCCTTTACAAACCCTCCCATAAACGCGTAAGCTTCAGATCTGGAACAACGCTGCCTCCAACGATGGAGATTCCCAGATTACTTCCGCCACTGAAGCTTCTTGGTTTAACCTCTCTTCCGATTTCATCAACCAATCATTTGATTCCGATTGTAACAAAGAGAATCAGATTCCAATTTCATTGTCGTCTTCGCTCTAATTCTCAGTTTCGATCAAATCTGGCACAGATCCGATTAATAGACATGATGACTGGAATATCAAAACAAAAGGAATATTTCATGATTTGTCTTTGGCAGCAACAAAGGAAGCTTTCATATGAACCCAGACTTGTTTGTTATAACACTAAAATATGCAAAAAGGAGAAATGTTAATCTTGTTTCAAAGCAATAAACATATGATTTGAAGAGAAAAGTATTAAAGAAAGATTAACTACTTTTGCGATTGACCTCAATTTTAATTTTTCTAGAAATTGATTTTTAGTTTTTTCCCCAAATCGATTTCAACTAAAAAAATACTGGGAAGAGTGTTGCTGTTTAATTTCATCGACGGAGAAGAACAACGAAGAAGAGAATGACAAATTGTTTTTTTTAATAAAAATATATTAAATGAAATTAATAATCAAAAGATATAAAGCTTTGTTGTTTTGGTGACCCAAAAACGACAACTAACTATCAAAACAGTGTGTTGTTATAAATTGTCAAAACGACATAGTTTTGCTACTTCCGTTAGTTTCTTAACAGTGCCACGTCGACAATACACGTGGTGGCTGTATTGCGGGTGACTTTCGAGTTCGATAGGTTGACCTGCACAACATTTAGTTGAGTGTCATTCTTGCAAAATTTAATAAGTTCGATGGTTTTTTAGCAGAAAACTCTTATCTATTCATTCAGTAACTCAAAACAGTCAATCGGAATTTCTAAAATTCTAACTATTTTTATTTTTTTAACAACTCACATTCCTTTTATTAATCAGACAAGGAATCTCTCAATACATAGAAAACAAATATTAAACTTGGAACATTATATAAAATCTAATTATATTTATTGATTTAAATAAGAACTAGAAATAAACGAGAAGAGAGAAGTGTAGGAAAATTGTGATGTAATAAAAATCGGAGATCGACGTAAGGAGGAACAGAGAGGCTGGTGGGTAAAGTGGGACCCAGTATGAGAGTATGGTGGTCCAGCTCGTTAAATAGTAATAATAATAAATAATAATTAAGTATAGCCAAATAGTAATATAGAAGTAGGTTTGTTCCTTCCTTAATTAACGCTATTGCCATTTTCATTTGTGGTGGGGACTGTGTCGATGCTTCCTCGATAATAAGGCTTGCCTTCACTAATTTCCCCCCCTCAAGGGTACAATCGTCATTACAGACTCTTAATCATATTATTCACGACACGTCAGTAATTCAAATTCGTTAATTGGTCATTGGTCAACGATGTTAGCTTCTCACGTAGAATACAAATAACTGCTACTACTTTGCAGATTTTGACAATTTAACAATACTATAATCTTAGGCTACGTTACAGGCGGAAAATTTTGAATCAAAATGTCAGAGGTTTTCGTGTAATTTAATAAAATTAAAAAACAATATATACAACGTGAGACTGATTATTGTGTTGTATATTTTATTTATTTATTCGTATGTGATCAGTCATGATGAAATGAAAAAACACTTGGTTAGTTGGTTATATAGTTGTTTGTTACACCCCGACATATTGAGAAGCCAATTCAAATTTTGCAGCTAGCTATCATTTTTTTCCCCACTTATATTTCGTATTATTAAATTTTCAAATGCATGCACACGTAGTGGTAAACATATTCATTATGTATGATTTATCCCTATATGATACTATGTGGTTTGGTGAATCTGTATTTCCCTATAACATCATTTTGTAACCAGCTTGAATATATTTTCCTTTTTAAAAAATCTCTCGTCCAACTGCAACCCTTAATATTCTTATAGTCCAAAGAATTAAACAATTGTTATTTATATGTAGATCCATAGTCAAAATCCATATATAGTTTTAGTGAAAATAATAATAATAATAATAATATAGATCCATAGACCATAGTCAAAATTTGATTGTTATTATTTTCTGCTTAAGTTTGTGATTGCGGCAGTATCATTTACAAATGATAAACGCAAACAAATAACAACTTAATTAACATTATAACTCAAACGAAAAATGCAAACACAACTAAGAAATCGTTTTCAAATTATATATATTCTTGAAGTATTTACTACTAAAATACTGTGCTTTTATTGAAGGAGACCTAATGGAGATAAATAGTATAATATTTCGATATGTAAAAGTTATGATTAATGAAACCTAGGATCAATTTTTGATAGCAATTAATTAACAAGAGTCCTAAGCCGAAAAGAGGATCAATGAGAAAAATAAGCAAATGATACCTCTTTAACCACACACTAAAAAAATGATAATTGTGTGTAATACGTGAGCAGACTCATGTTGTCAAGGTGACTAATTAGTGGCTCGAAGCTTAACATCCCATGAACCTATCATTTGTTTCTTTAATAAATAAACCATTTATACGATTATACTATATGCAAAATAAATAAAGTAAAAGAATGTTAACAAGATCCAAGAATTTGAATGGACTTTTAGTCTTTTACCCTTTATTTAATTTTGTGCCTTCTCATTAAAAGAAGGGAGGAATAAATTTAATCGATGTTCCACTAAAGATCCCAAAGTCAACTTCGCAAATCTTATGATATATATGGTGCAGGAAAATTATATATAAAGTGATATATAGATTATGATTTATCGCATGGTGCACCGCAATGATAAATTTGGCCCCCCTTTTTATTCTCGTCTTCCACGTTTCCGCTATACTCTTACATTTTACCTATTTTATTTTCTGTATTTTTGGTCTTTTTTTGGAGTAATTGTTTTCTTTGATAGAACCAACTTAGTACAATATAAACATAAAAGGCTCTCGAGCGTGAGTATTTCATCAAAACATCATTTACATTAATTACCCAAAAAAAAAAAACATCATTTACATGACTGATATACGTATAATATAAGTGTTTTAGAAAAATATGATAATTTAAATTTAAATATAAACTAGTGAATAGGTTTCACAAGACACTATTTTTTGTGTTTACTATTATAAATTCCAAAATAGCAACTACAAACTCCAGAAATTAATCTAGACTTTAGTGTAAGAAAAAGAAATTATAGATTCACTAAGAAATGATCCGAAAGAGAAAGCAACAACTTGATACTCATATACTCCTAATGATGACAATCATGGAGGTTAGGAAAATAACACATCTCTACTTTGTTCATCTATTTATGTTTTTGCCATTTTTACCCCTTTCCCATTGCCCGCCAAAATCAGAGGGAGCTCTGGGGCCAATAATGGTCAAATGGACTCAACGTACCTTTCTCCCTTTTTCCTTTTTGATAGTGATGGCGCCAAAATTAAAGGGTACTTAACTCAGGGTTATATCTGTAAATACAAGAACTCTTTCTCAATCTCCAAGAAACAGAAAAAAAAAAAATTGATGGTGATCCCAAGATTAACTAAGTTTAATTTAGAGTTCAGTTAAGTTAACCCAAACACTTCACTGTTCAATGTTTCTATTCTCAAACTCCAACACTGTATCTCAAATAGTGGTATTTTGGGACATCACGATTTGGTCCCCCTTGAGAATCTTATTTCATTTCCGATATTGATTATTTTTCAGTCTCCAATGTCACATCTTTGCTTAAGAAAATTATTATTTTCATCTTCAAAAGTATTTCGCTCTGTTACAAAAAAAATTAGTTGTAGCGGATTAGTTTTGTTATATCCTTAATCAGTCAGTTTACAGAGCCAACTAATCAGCAAAAAAAAATTATATTATTCGGTCAAGCATCAATTTTTTTTTATAGTAATGGTCAAAAGTCCAAATTGATCAAACGACTCATTCTTGAAACTATAAATAATTCTTTACTAGAGAATGATGAATTATTATTATAAAAGAGTTAGCATAAGGCGTTAGATTCAATGTAATTAGTAGACTGTACGAAACTGTTAAAATATTTATAGCAAATACTATAATTAATCAATCCTCCACAATTAGGCTAACGAGTTTCAAAAGCCTAGAACCGGAGTCACGGACACAATGTGGGATATAAGTAACCTCAAATATTGTCAAGGTTACATAAAGTGTTCGAATGAGAAGAAGATATATTGAACCTTAACCAGAGGTTCTATCACCACCAAAACCGGATTGTAAGAACCCGTTTTGATCCAAATGACTCACATCACCCCAAACTTGGATTGTCCATTTCTCTCCTTGGTATAAACGGAACACATTGACTGATGTGTTTAGTATCTTTTCAACATTTCTTGAAGCTGGACGAGCTCTTTCGTATAGAGATCGAATCACACCTCCATGAGTCACTACTACTACTCTTTCACCTTCATCACCAAGAAAGTTATAAGAACATGTGTTATATGTAGTGATGTGATAAGCTGTGAGAAACGGAACAGATAAAGAAAAGGAAGAAAACCTTTATGTTTATCGCCGATTCTCTGTAATGCAGATGTACATCTATCGTAAAGCTTATCAAGACTTTCTCCTCCACCCTTGATTCATATAAACGAAGCAAAATTAGTTGAATTTAAGAGACCAAGCATCATTCTTATATAACTAACTAAGCTCCTTGGTTGTGAAATCTTACTGGAATATCAACGTCTGTGCGGTTAGATGAAAAGGCCTTGTAAGCTTCAGGGCGAAGTTTCGAAGCTTGTTGATACACAAGACCTTGCATATCCCCTAAATGTCTTTCCCGTAAATCACGATCAGTAAGCACCTGTATTACATTATACGAAGCTTAACATATATCTACATTCAATTCCACAATGTGATAGATGAAAAGAGGTTATTTCAAGACTTAGAACTATCTGCTAACAACCGCAACACAAAAAGAGCACAAAAGGTGAAGACTTTATTAGATTATATACCTCAAGCTTGCCACATTTAGCTGCAATGAACTGTGCAGTCTCAAAGGCTCTTTTCAAATCAGAAGAGTAAACATAAGATATCTTAGCCTCCTTTGATAACCTCTCAGCAACCTTATAACACACATCATCATCATCATCATCATCATCATCATCATTATCATCATTATTATTATCATCAAGATTCAATGTTACATCAACACATACTCTCATTGCTTGTTGTCTTCCTTCATCGTTTAACTCAACATCCAAATGACCCTACAACAACAATCTCATCATAACTAATATCGAAATTTGGGAAATTTTATTAGGCTACAAAACATATAACGCATTGGAATTCAAAAAAAAAAAAAAAAGTCACCTGGATTTTTCTCTCGGCATTCCAAGATGTTTCACCATGACGAACTACAACAATCTCAGCATAATCTCGATCATCGGAACTGTACAAAAATCAACAACAACAATAAAAGACGATTAGATCAAATTCATACATAGATCGATTTAAGAAATTAAGAATAATAGAGATAAGAAATGCAAAGAACGACAAGGTAGAAGAAGAAGAAGAAGAAGAAGAAGAAGAAGAAGCATACTCGAAGCTTGATTCCGCCATTGGAGAGTTGCTGAAATCGGTCAATGGATTAACGACGAGAAATGGATCACTAATATGATAATAACACTTAATGGGCTTTAGTTTTGATTTTCTTAATGGGCCATTGGCCTTACTCAGTTTTTTTGTTAAATAGTTCAATATAAATTTTCTGAATAAATAATTCCATTAACATATTTCTAGATAATTACGGTTCCGATTTTATCTATTGCCGACATAAAATTATTGATTTTAATTCACGAATATTTGAATAGCTGATTTTTTTTTTTTTTTTTTTTTTTACTATAAATAAAATTCTGTGGTGGGAAATTTGACCTAATTTTTTTTGTGATTAAGGAAGAGATTTTGGAGAAGTATTGTTTAGGTAAGCCTGAATCTCTGATGATCTATCTTCTTCTGTAAAACATCATATAATTACTAATTTGATTTCATCTAAATCCATTATCCATCTAGAAATCTGGTTTTTACGTACAAATCTGCAGATGATCTTCACTTAGATTCATTTTCTTATACATTATTGAGGTTTGTGTTTTCATCTTCTCGTCTTCCCTAACATATCTGAGTTAGTGGACAAATCACACGATATTTATTGGTTACTCTCATTACACAATTCTGAAACCACAAACTTTCACTATAATAACGTAACCAAACCACGACTCTAAATTGAAATTATTTTGAATACGTACGAAAAACATATAATCTCTTGGTTGGTTAATCTCTTTATTGTGTAGAATTCACAAAAGAAAAAAAAATTCTTACTTTTTCTTTTCCCATTCGTATAGACCTAGGCTAGGCATACGATTTTCCAATTCGGTTTTCTCAAAAAAATAATCTGAAATTCTTTGTTGGTTTGATTCGGTTTAGACAAAAATAAAAATTAATATTATGTAATTCAGTATATCTAATTGTATTTTGTACCAAGTTCCTTAATGCATTCATTTTCTTTACGATCCCTATTTACTTAATTTCAAGAACTTACATGCAATAAACAAGTGTAATTTTCATCTCTTTATATTTCACAGATTTTGTTTATTCAAATGGGGAAAACTACACCACCATGCGCAGCATGCAAGTATCTAAGGAGAAAATGCACAGAAGAGTGTGTATTTGCTCCTTACTTCCCCACGAACAAACAAGCTCAGTACATATCAGTCCACAAAGTATTTGGAGCAAGTCACGTTGCTACACTTATCAACGATATTACTCCAAACAAGAGAGAATTTGCTATGAACACACTCGCTTTTGAGGCACAAGCTCGTATCGTTGACCCGGTCTATGGCTGCACTGCTATCATTTACCACCTCGAATGTCAGCTTAAAGAAGTTTTAAACCAACTCGCAATTGTCAATAAACAGCTCGCCTTTTACAAGACTGTCCCGAACCCTCCGACTAGTACTTATCAAGAAATCATTAAGCGTCCAGTACCGGCTTCGTCTAATAATTATGAAGGCTTTTTAATGACGACTCAACTGTTACGTGACGAGGCTCAGCGTTTTGCATCCACACAGAACGCTCATATGCAGCAAACACAAGAGGTGCAGAAGCAAGACAATGAGACACCGATGCGTGGGGAAAATATATTATCAAAGATTTGAACCATGCTTATATTAATCATGGAAGTAAACTCTTTTTATTTTTATTTTTATAACTCTTTAATTATCTAGTCGTTTCTAACGTAGTATAACTACATTAAGTGAACAAAGCCTTTTCATTTCTTCAGCATCTCTTTTAATACCACTTTCCTTTCGTTTACTATTAAAACCTTATCTTAATTTCATTTGTTCATAACTTACGCATGCGTGTATGCATCACGATCGCATTCATGGATATATTAAGAATTGTCTTCTTCTTCTTTTTAGTACTATACAAGTGAAATAAATTATACACATATGTAGCATTTGGTTGATTCTCTTTCTCATCGTAGTTATTAAAAGGGTTAACGATGTAGGTTCTTTACTTCTTTATGGCTTTATTTCTTAGCTAGATAATAATTATATATTTAAGTCTTGAACAGTTAGGTATTTAGGTTTAATAACTATTAATGTCAACAAGTACCATAAATCCGATGTCGTCCAGCGGTTAGGATATCTGGCTTTCACCCAGGAGACCCGGGTTCGATTCCCGGCATCGGAGCTTTTTTTTCCTCCCGCCCAGCGACTCGTGCAACAGCTGACTTCTTTTTTCCTTTAACATCGGAGCTTTTTAGCTAATTTTTCTTCCCAGTTTTATTTTATAATATTTTTAAAAAAACCAAAAAATAGTGGACCTTTTGTTTTCCCTTAACATCAACGCAACAAAAAGTAGTGGAACTAAAGTCTCCATTTTCTGACATTTGTCCATATGCTATGTAGATTACATAAGAAATGAAGAAGTTTTGCTTATCTATAGTCCCTAAAAACTCTGGTCTCGAGATCCATGTATAAAAACCAGCTCAAATCGAAACAAGATAACCAACAATTCAGAAATTCAAATCCAAATAATAATCAAATTAAAAGACTAGTACTTAGATGCCTCAAATTAAGACGTGATCTAGTAATAATCGGATGATGATGGTCTTGTCGTTACGTTGTGCCATACTTTTGCCATGGTGAATCTCTTCTACAGCCATAATTGGGCATTGATTGGTAGCCCAGTCATGTTGACCATTTATCAAAATCAAAAATTTCCATATGTATTCTTACAAGGACTCTGGTTCCATTGATATCAAACTGATCATAGTCTATGAAACCAACATCAACTAGAACTACTTATGCAACAAACAAGACATAAAGAGTTTCTACAACCATACTACGGAACTCATCCATGCTTGATCTGCATCTTTGGCTGCAACATTGCCATACTCGGTTGACTACCATACTGGGGGTTATGATTCGGCCTTCTCTGGATCTGATTCAACCTTCTTCAGCATCATATTATGGATGTGCATGATCTAGTGGATCCGTATGGAACTTACCATACACTGCCCTATGTGGATCCGTCGTTTTCGGCTTTCCCTCCACATATATAAGAATATGCTCTGCCACAAAGCCTGTGGTTGGAGAATGAGAATAAGCCTGTGGCTTCTGTTCCTTAGGGTTTACGACTCTTATTTGAATTTCAAACTTCATGTTGTTTTGCTTTTACAACTCACAAACACGTACTTTTTTTTTTTTTTTCAACTGGATATATTATTAATGTTATAAATCCAAAGTCATACAACAATCGAAACTAAAACTGGAAGAAACATTGATATCTCCGGACACAAAGCCTAAACATAAACTGCATAAACAAAAGTTTTCTTTTAAACGACAAAGATTATAAGATATGTATAATTATAAAACTGATAATAAACATATAATTATAATTCATCAACAGCAATAAAACCATCAAAACGCGGCGGCTTTTGTCGTATCAAATCAGATATAAAAATATCAACAAAACGCAGTCGTTTAAAAGTTCTCTTTCTTCTCTTATCTAATTTAGAGAGAGCGACCAATAATTGCCTTTGTCTTTCTCATTCGCTGTTTCCATCTTTTTCCCCCAAATTCAGATATTTTCTCGGTTTTGCTAATTTCCACGCGAAGCTCCTTCTATAGATTCCACCTACTCTGAGAGATTCTTCTTCCTTTCTCTTCTTCGGATTTGGATTAATCTGATGTGATTGAGTGAAACAAAACAGAGAGAAACTAGAAAAAAATGGATCCGTCGGGTAATTTACCAATCATGCCGATTGATTTGCCGATTATGCACGACAGTGATCGTTACGACTTCGTCAAAGATATTGGTTCTGGTAATTTCGGCGTTGCTCGTCTCATGACTGATAGAGTTACAAAGGAGCTTGTTGCTGTTAAGTATATCGAGAGAGGAGACAAGGTTTGGTTTTTTTTTTTTTATGATCGCCCTTTTACTAAAAGATTTCAAATTTTTAATTTTTTTTTGAATGGAAAAATTTGATATTTATAGGCTTATTAGTGAAATCACTACGATTTCGGTTTTAGTTTCCAGATTTAGTAGCTTTCCTTTTTATCCTTCTTTTTTAGATTTTGTCGATCCAGCTTTTAATGGTGGTGATACGATGATTAATGGTTTTTTAAAAAGTTGTGTAATTTATGTAAAGTTTTGATATTTCTTAGTTCGTTCTAAATGCTTTGAATAAATGCTTCTTCTTTTTTTCAGTTATGAATTTCAATTCTTGTGATGATACTTTTGTGTGTTACAGATTGATGAAAATGTCCAGAGGGAAATTATCAACCATAGATCATTGAGACATCCTAATATTGTGAGGTTTAAAGAGGTAAAATATATAAACACATTTTTGATTTTCCTCATATTGTGTTGTTGTTTTGTAATGTATAAGGTAGTGTGGTTTATGATGTTTTAGGTGATTTTGACGCCTACCCATTTGGCTATTGTTATGGAATATGCTGCTGGTGGAGAACTTTATGAGCGGATTTGTAACGCAGGCCGGTTTAGTGAAGATGAGGTTTAGATTCTGGTTATGTATATCACTCTTGTTGTGTTGCAGTATCGATGATCTAATACTGATCTTTGAGTTTTTTTCCTGTTTAATGTAATAGGCTCGGTTCTTCTTTCAGCAGCTTATATCTGGAGTTAGCTACTGTCATGCTATGGTATGCAGAGCAACTTGACATTTTCAGTTTTTAATTGTCAAAGTCTATGACTTTACGTTTGTTTCATGTCTGCCCTATGAAAGCTACACTATTTACTCTTGTAAAAAATTTTGTGTTGATTTCTGTGTGAAGCAAATATGCCATCGGGATCTGAAGCTGGAGAATACATTGTTGGATGGAAGTCCTGCACCGCGTTTGAAAATATGTGATTTTGGTTATTCCAAGGTACTATTTCTCTCAAGGTTTGTTCTCTGAATTCCGAGTTTATATATGTTATATAATATGGCACTGAGTTGGAACAGCCCAATAACATCTTGCGTTTCCTTGTTGTGCTTCTTATCGCTTATGTTTTCCGACTTTGAGTATTATTGAAATGATTGTTTCTGCTTAAGCCCTATTTATGTGGTTCTTTCTTTCAGTCTTCTGTTCTTCATTCGCAACCGAAGTCAACTGTTGGTACTCCTGCATACATTGCACCAGAGATTCTTCTTCGACAAGAATATGATGGCAAGGTAAGACCATGAGACCAATTCCTCTGTCGAGAGTTAAACAGCTTAGCCATGATTGTTTATACCACAAATATTCTTTGAGTTGTCCTCTGAATTACATGGTGTTACAATTCCCAGAGTGCAGATGTATGGTCATGCGGTGTAACCTTATATGTAATGTTGGTTGGAGCTTATCCATTTGAGGATCCACAAGAACCACGAGATTATCGAAAGACAATACAAGTAATGCTTTTTAAAATGTTCTTGCTTGTCTCATTCATCATCATTCCATTACCTTCATTTACTCATTATCCTTAAAACTTTGATTGTTGTATGAGTTTCCTTCTTCGTTGATCCTAAATTGCAGAGAATCCTTAGTGTCACATACTCAATCCCAGAGGACTTACAACTTTCACCAGAATGTCGCCATCTAATATCGAGGATTTTCGTGGCTGATCCTGCAACAGTAAGTTCTACACTTTTTAAAAACTCAGTTCTTAAAAGCATTTTTGAGTTGTAAATAGACAAATTGAGAGATCCAAATGTGGCAGAGAATTAGTATTCCAGAGATCAGAACTCATGAATGGTTCTTGAAGAATCTTCCCGGTGATCTGATGGACGAGAACATAATGGGTAGTCAGTTCCAAGAGCCCGAGCAGCCGATGCAGAGCCTTGACACTATAATGCAGATAATATCAGAAGCTACGATTCCAGCTGTTCGAAACCGTTGCCTTGATGATTTCATGGCAGATAATCTTGACCTAGACGATGATATGGATGACTTTGATTCCGAATCTGAGATTGATGTTGACAGTAGTGGAGAGATAGTTTATGCTCTCTGAGATTCTGCTTTGTCCGTACTGTTCACACACTATTGGAGTTTTGTCTTAAAGCTCCTCTCCATCGTTCATTTTTGGATCGTTTGTTTGTTTGTTTACTCTACAAACTTTGGATTCACATACATATGTATGTAATGTTTAATATATAATTATGTACTTTTATCTTTGTTTAATGGCACATTTTATACAAATGATATGACATTTTAGATTTGATGAAAAAGAAGGAATTCTACAAATTATTCGAAAATTTATTCGAATGTGGAATCTACATTTTCAAATTAATCCTATTATCACATTTGAGTGAGTTGACACAATTTGATGTAACGGAAGCTTCTAGGGATAGATTGGTACAATCAAGAATCATCATCATCACTTCACAATGAATCTGAGCTCACGATCTTTGCTTTGTTTTCTTGAACTCCAACGAATGTGAATATCGATCTTCGGTTTAGATCCATCGCTCGAGCATTCGGCATTTCCTTTTGAAGCTGGCAATGTTTCTTCGACGATACTTTGATTACTAGTTTGTGATGATAAGCAATGACTGGTGCTCTTGAAACAAGTACAATCTGTTGGTTGGCGCGTGATTTCGTCGAGTTTAATGTTCATTTCAGACATCTTGGCCATAACTTCTTTGATATCTGACCATTGATTCACTTGAACATCCACATCTACCATCCATCTTAGTGAAGCTTCTAACTCTTTGATTCTTCTCTTATACCTAATGATCAAACACACACACAAATCATACTCTTGTTATTCCATTGAAAATGATAGGTTTTGTTAGATTTAAAGTTGGGAGATAACAAAGATCACATAGAGAAATGGTCATCCAAAATAAACAAGAAGGAGCCATACTATAATTTGGATAAAGCAAATCAAGATGAAAATTAAACCAAGCCACAGATTTACATTTTAGAAAACCAAATGTGAGCCAAAATCCTAGGAAATTAATCCATTTTTACTTATACAAAAAAAAAAAAAAAAAAAAAAAGACTTGAGTCGAAAACCAAATTAAGTATCCTAATCCAAGAGATATATTTTGAAACATCATGAAATTAATCAATGTAAGTCAAAATATCAATCTCTAATGGTATCAAAAATTTGCGATTTATGTAATCTCATATAGTAACCAAAAAAAAAAAAAAAAAATTCTAAACTAGTTAATTAGAAAAAAATAAGGAGACTAAATATAAACCAAAAGAATTCATGCCTATAAGGTATTTGTATACAAACCTGAACTTCTTGAGTAAGTTTCTGCGTCTGAGTTCAGCATAAGCATCGACAAGAGCAACAGCTTTTTCAAGGAGAACCTTAAGATCTTCAATGACTTTCCTCGGTGATGAATCTTCCACTTCTACGCTAAGCTTATCGACTTGAGCAACCAACGGAGTGATACTCAAGATTGTAACTTCAAGACGGTCCAAGATGCATCTCGCGGTTAAAGATCTATCTTTTGCTTTTTTAATTGCCTCGTGAAGGACTTGGAGAGCAAGTCCAAGTGCAGCTCCTGCAAAAAGCTCACCAATCGGCATTTTTCTTGAGATAAGATTTAATCACCGATTAGGAGGATAGACTAACTCTTTAGCTCTCCAGTTGAATGTGTTTGAAGAATCTATATGGACAAGAACTAGTGAAGAAGAGTCCTTTTGTTAAGAAAACGTGTTATCTTTGAAGAAGACAAGAGACATTGACTTAGACTTAGCTCTCTCTGGTCTACTCTCTTTCTTCTATGTGAAAGGAGTGAGTTGGATCTATATGCAAGTTGTGATCATTAAATTACGAAAAATAGAAAATAATCAATCTCAATTATTATTGTCTTTGTAGGTACGTAGTATTAAATGTGTAAGACTTGCAAAGTTGCACTAGAATATCCACAAATCTTAATTTACAAATAAGTTGTAGGGAAAATTGGAAATAAAGGAGTTCTACCAAAAAATTTGTCCATTTATACCTTTATTTTTAATTTGTCACTCTTTCCTAAACTACCCCTACTACTAGATTAATATTAATTTAAAAAAAAAATAGATAAACATGTAGAAACACAATTTTGAAGAATGTTTGAAGAATAAATTTTTTTATTTTAGTCAGTTTTAAGTAGGTTTTTAGAGGTTTCAAATTGTTCTGAAAAATTTAGAATACATTTTCTATCTTTCTGGAAATATTAGAATTCATATTCTAAAATTTGTACATGTTCTGAAAATATTAGAATTCGTATTCTAAAATTTGTACATGGTCTGAAAAATTTCAGATAAAAATTTAGAATATGTATTCTAAAAGTTTTAGAATACGAATTCTGAAAAATTTAGAATACATATTGTAGAACTTGTTCATGTTCTACGAAAATTAGAATATGCATTCTAACTTTTTTATATGTTCTGAGTTTTTTAGAATATAAATTCTGAAAATTTTGGAATACATATTCTAGAATTTGTTCATGTTCTACGAGAATTAGATTACATATTCTGAAAAAATTAAATTTCAGAAAATAAACTAACTAAATCTACAAATAAGGAAACTAAATCTTTTTAATAAGGGATAATTATAAAAAATAGATTTAATTTTAAAAAAATCGGTGATTAACTAAAAATCGAATTTAATTTAATTTTAATTTATTTAATAAAAATTGGATTAACATTAAAAAGGAAAAAATGTAATTAATGTAAAAAAACATATTATTTTGAAAAATCAAACATATTATTCGGAAGTCGTCAGCTATGAGGACTAAATTAGAAATTTTATTTTTGATAAAATCTAATTTTCTTATGTTAGATTTTTAATGAATTATATTAAAATTTAGAATACTTTTAATTTGATTATACTAAAAATGTAAAAAAAAAAAAAAAAAAAAACTATAGTTTATTTGTTGTGAAGTCTCTTTTTGAATTAGAGGATTTAGATTTTATGATTTAGTTGAAATTTTTTAAAAGATAAGGGTAAAATAGAATTTTATATTTCAAAAAGATTAATATACCAAAAAATTAAAATAAAAGTATAGATGGACAAAAAAAATTTAAAAGTTCCTTTATTTCTAATTTTCCCTAAGTTGTAACCAATCAACTTTTGTATTTTATACAAAGTATTTGACGTGATACAAATATAATTAAAGTTTTTTTTTTTAAAACGAGAATACTGAAAACTTCGGTAAAAAATAGTTACCGGTAATGTTGCTTTGTCATTTGATTATTTTCTTTGTCATTTTTAGCCTATGACACATCAAAAAAAAACTAATGCAAAACAAATCTCATTCCGTGATTTTTGCTTTGCTTTCTCCATTGAAAGTGGATATCGATCTTCGGATTAGAATCGTCGTTTGAACATCCATCATTGGCTTCCAAAGATGGATCAACCTTTTTGACTATGTTTTGATTATTAGTATCCTCATTAGATCTAATACAACCCATTGGTCGACACGTGATCTCTTCTAGTTTAGTGTTCATTTCAGACATCTTAGCCATGATTTCTTTGATATCTGCCCATTGATTAATTTGAACATCCACAGCTACCATCCACCTCAATGAAGCATCCAACTCTTTGATTCTTCTTTTGTACCTAATCAAAAACAGCGTTACACTTTTTGTATGTTATTATTACATGAAACAAAAAATAATAGGTTTTGTATATATAGTAAATGTTGGGAGATTAAGTAATAGTGAGTATTCATGAATATAAGAGGAAACTTTCAATACACAAACCTAAATTTCCCAAGTAAGTTTCTGCGTCTGAGCTCCACATAAGCGTCGACAAGAACAACGGCTTTCTCAAGAAGATGTTTAAGATCATTGATGACTATCCTCAGAGATTGATCGGATTCTTCGTTGAGCTTCTCAACCCTAGCGATGATTGGAGTGATCCTAAAGATTGTAGCATCGAGACGGTCCAAGATACATCTTGTAGTTAATGATCTATCTTTGGCTCTTTGGATGGACTCGTGAAGGATTTGGAGAGTAAGTCCAAGAACAGCCCCTGCAACAACTTCAATAAGAGGCATTTTCTAAAGATTCTTAACAATTAGGTTTGGCTCTCTCGATCGCGAACGAGGTTATAATATATGAATGAAATCTATATGGAATTGGTCTTTGAACAAAAACACATATTTTCTACTGGCTTTGATTATGGAAATAATTTAATGAAGAGAAGAGAATCAGTCTCAAGGTGAATATTTTTGTTTTTTTCCCAACTTGTGGATTTTAAGAAGAGAAGAGCTATCAGAGAATATTTCTGGCCGTCTCACTGAGATTACTTTTTTGAAGTTGTTCACTGGTAAAAAAAAATTAATCAAGTAATTAGTGTGGGTATATGAAATTAAAGAAAATAAGGGAAGATTATTACCCACAAAAAAAAAAAAAAAAAAGAAGAAGAAGGGGAGATAGTCTTTCCCAGCAATTGATATTAAGAATTTGTATTCCATCTGGTTTTTGTATTTTTTAAATAATGGAAAATTTAGGTAGGAAAATTACAAATACTCTGTATAGAAATTATCGTGAAATATTATGATGATTATCATATGAAAAATATATCTATCAAATTTATCATTTTTTCATATTAAATGTTATAGAAATAATGAATTTATCTGTTCATATTAGAATTAATTTCGAGTTTTCGTTACTAAAATAAAATAGACTAAATAGATTTTGTTCATTACATATATATATAAAAAAAAAAACACTCTTTTAACTTTGATTAATATGTTAATTTTAACTCACATAGAGAGTCTACACGTCAACGCTAGAAATATGACCACTAACCCAGCATAACTTGGTAATGTGTTTAAAATTTGGTGAAATATTTATTTTACTACGTTCTTAAGTCAATATTGACTTGGTTTTTCCCAAAAAAAAAAAAAAAAGAAAAGAGACATTGACTTAGACTTAGTCCTATCGGTCTAATCTCTTTCTTTGTTGGTGAAAGGGGATAATTGGATCTATATGCAAGCTGTTGTGATTATTAAATTTTGAAAAAAGAAGTGAAAATCAATCTCAATTATTGACTTTGTAGGTAGTATTAATTTTTTACTAGCACAGTTGCACTAAAAATATCCAAAAATCTTAATTTAATAATTAATTGTAATTACTGTAGCATCTTATATGCAACTTATACAAAGCAGACGTTATACATAAAACGACCGTACTAACAATTCCCGTAAATAAATACTTACCGTTAATACTAAAACTATTTGACCTTTTGAAATAGGAAAACACTCAAACTTGTACATTTGATCATTTTATTTCTCATTTTTTGTTTAGCCTATCACACACACACTACATCAAAAGTTAGTTCAAAACAAATCTAATTCCATGATCTTTGTTTTGTTTTTTCCATCGAATGTGGATATCAATCTTCGATTTAGAATCGTCGTTGGAGCATTCGTCTTTGGCTTCTAAAGATGGTTCAACTCTTTCGACTATGTACAGATTATTATTATTATCATTATCCTCATCAGATCTAACACAATCTATTGGTCGACAAGTGATCTCTTCTAGTTTAGTGTTCATATCAGACATCTTGGCCATTATTTCTTTGATATCTGCCCATTGATTAACTTGAACATCCACATCTACCATCCATCTCAGTGAAACTTCTAACTCTTTGATTCTTCTCTTGTACCTAAAAAAATAACATTACACTTTTGTATGTTATTACATAAAACAAAAATATGATTAGGTTTTGTCTAATCTAAGTATTTATATATATATATATATATATATATATCAGATTAAAAGATATAATATTATCATTTCATGTTTATATGAAGAAAAAGACATTCACAAACCTATTTTTCTTAAGTAAGTTTCTGCGTTTGAGCTCCACGTAAGCTTCGACAAGAACAACGGCGTTCTCGAGAAGATGTTTAAGATCTTTAATGACTATCCTCAGAGGTTCATCGGCTTCTTCGCTGAGCTTCTCAACCTTAGTGATCAATGGAGTGATCCTAACGATTGTAGCATCAAGACGCTCCAAGATACATCTTGTGGTTGATGATCTATCTTTTCCTTTTTTGATGGCTTCGTGAAGGATTTGGAGAGCAAGTCCAAGAGCAGCCCCTGCAATAATTTCACTAATAGGCATTTTCTAATGACTATTATAAGGTTTGATTAAATTACTAGGAGATTCATAGTAATTAGCTTTAGCTCTCGATCACGAGGTTAGTATATAAATGAATCTATGTGGAATTGGCCTTTCAACACAAGTATATTTTTGGATTGACTTTTTCCAACTTGCTGTGAATATTAAAAGTGTTTTTTTTGGCAACTATTAGAAAAATCAACTTTCTGTGATTATGGAAATAAAGAAAAGAAGAGTGTAGAGTCTACTTAGCAGAGAATCTTTCTTTCTTTGTGAGATTAATTTTTTTTTAAAGTTTTTCATTAGTAATTTTTTTTGTCAAGTTGATGTGGGTATATTAAGTCAAAGAAAAGAAGGGATGAAGAATATCATTCTCAAAGATCGAATTTGTAAGTATGATTGTTTAATATATACTGAATTTTTTTTTTTGATTAACGGTTGCTTAATCATTGACTTACATTAAAATATTCAAAGGGTTTATCCATCTTGTTTTATTTGAAAAATAATATAGCTACGAACGAACATATTCTATAATGAAATTAACGTGAAATATATTGATGTCAATATCAATTTTAACGTTACAGAAATAATTTTAAATTTATTTGTACATATTAGATTTTCATCTGTTCATACTACAACAAAATATAATTTTTTTTTTTTTCTGACGTCTACAAAATATAATATATTCGGTCATACATGTAACATATAATAGTCTTTTCACCAAGTTTTTTCAATCTTTCAACTAAGTTTTGATTAAAAAACTAGTTAATTGTGATTGTTTTTCTCCAGAATATTAATTTTTATTTTCTCCCTGCTTATAGTGAATTATCTCTTTTAACACTTTATTAAGTCGTTAACAATAATATATATATATATATATATATATAGTTTGTTAGACGTATTTTCTAGTGCTAGTTTTACATTAAACCTTCATGTTGTCATTTGTCAACAAGTTTGGTTTAATTTTTACTGTGGGATACTTAAAAGGATAATCTTATTCTATATTATCATCCCAAAAGTCCACAACTAATATGGGTAATTAAACTTCTCCCTTACCCCTGACGTGGGCATTCGCTTAAACGGTTCGGGTTCGGTTCGGAAAATTCGGGATTCGGGAAATTCGGTTATGTAACATCAACTCCAAATAAGAATCAAACTTAATTTGGTTCGGTTCGGTTCGGAAAATTCAGAATTCAGGAAATTTAGTTATACAAATATTAGGTCCGAATAAAAACCAAACTTAATTTGGTTCGGTTCGGTTCGGGATTCGGTAAATTCGACTTATTGTGGTTAAAGTTTTATTAATGTTTGTTTAATTTAAACATGAATTGTTATAATTTATTTTATTTAACCTGATTAAAAATCCAATACCATAGAGTATAAAAGATCATCAAAACATCCTTATGAATTCTAAAATGAAACAAATCTTATAGTCTCTAAAAAAGAATTTCACACTAAAAATTTGAACGATAAGCAATATTTAAAACCAAAGAAAATTCTTAAAGATTAAAGAATAAATCTCCTAATTTTTTTTGCATTCCCAAATGCTTCACATTGATTGTTTTCCTCCATAAAAACCACTTCTGATTAGAATCCATCTAAAATTTTATATTATATATTACATAATAAATCAATACTAAAAACTATAAATCATATTTAGAATTTAATTTCGGTTAACCAATTAACCAATTGGGTTTCGGTAAAAGTACCGAACCAAACCAAATACCAAATAAATTTATAAATATATCCAATTGGATTATTTAATTAATCTGGTTCGGTACGGTTTAATACCATTCGGTACGGTTCGGTAAATTACCAGAATGCCCACCCCTAAATGTGTGTATCTAAGCTCACGTCTAATAAGTAATCACCACACGCACCTTTAGCGCGTGAGACTCAGCCAAGAAAACCACAGCTAGCGACGCGGGTAACCAAACTAATTTACAACATAGTATTCTATTTAGGCCTTTTAATCGATTAATGGGCCTTAGAATATATTAGATTTTCCAACGAAATCAATCACTTTGAAATATAGCATATCCAGTTTGAAATAAATGCTCGGAAAAATCACTGTTCTCTTCTTCGACAATCGGTTAACTTTTTTTTTTTTTTTTTCAATCCTTAATCGAACACTTATTGTTCCAGTTTTTTGTGTGTGTATTGTAGTAATAAATTGAAACTGTCGTGTGACTACTTTTAAATTCAACTCAGGTCTCAAGTTGGTATATCTATTCTTGTGGATATAACCAATGAGTTTGAGACTTCATGAAAAACGTGTGTCATTATCAGTATTCTGCTGATTTTTTATTTTTTTTTGGTGAGAGATGAGTAATTAATAAGTTGTAATGGTACCAGAAATTTAAGAGTTTGTGCTTCATTCATTCTTATGCTATTTTAAGTTGTTCCTACAACTTTTTTAGATTGAGAAAGTTTCAATTTGGCTCATCCATTTTACATAGCATTGTCTTTCATCACGTGCTTGGTCTTTATTCAGCTCAAATATAATTAGATTTGGAGCTCTTTAAGATCACATATGTAAAATTTGACTTTGGTTTCTCCTTGTCGTTCATCTTCCAAATGATGGCTATGGTGTGATAACAACATGATCAAGCTAGGATTGACCTAATAATCTTGATACATATATTGTGGTTGTTATTTTTAATGGCAGATACATTACATTGTTCTATATATGAAGTGAAAACGGCAAAGCAACCATCATGGTTAAGGAACAAAAATCTGAATGGTCTTACTTAGGAACAATGGTTGATCAAATCTTAATTTACCACAGGCTGAAAAATCCCAAATTTGGAAAGTCCCACCATTCTAAAGTAGATGTAGACCCTTGAGGTTGTGATATTAATTGTGGAAAGTGATATTTACTGTAGAAGTGTCTAATCAGGTAAGAGCTGTGATAGGACTTTGCTTCTACAATCCAAATCAGAATTATTCATAAACGAGAAGAAAAATATTCAGGTTGTTCCCACCTTATGTTGACCATATATATTCTCAAGACTATGTTCAAGTTTACAGCTTCTTGGACTCAAACTTTGAGATGGATGAACTTGACCAAGAAAGAAGATAGCTCAATGATGACGAACTCATCTTGTAGACATGTTCTTTAGTTGCATTTACTGTTGAAAATGCCTCTTGATGATCATCAACAGTCTTATTATGGGGTCATTCTATTCGTCATTGATAGATGTATTCTCTTTACTATTTGTAGGACATGTTACTGTAATTACTAATTAGATATTTATTTGTCTCGTCTCTTTCAACTCTTTGTTTTTTACTCTCTTTTCTCTTTTAATTATGCTTTCTAGCTTTTAGACACTTTCCAAAATTGGGTCGTTTACTTTTCCGCAAAGAATTATTGTTTTTCTTTTTTTCTTTTCATTTTTTTCCCTTTTGCAGTATTATCTTTGAGAGTTTGTTTTGGCATTGGATTGTACTTGCGCAGTTAGATTTCCTTCCAAGTTTGAAATTTATTCATTTTTAAGCAAAATAACTCTCAAAAATGATCTTTTGGTAGTATTACTAAAAGGATATTGTATAAGAAAATGAGACTAACTTAAGTCTCTATAGGTTTATACCTAAACTTATATGCAGATTTATTACTAAATATATAAGTGTGTAGACTTAGATTCAGATAAGTATTCGTACGAACCAACACTACTATATACTTTTCTGTGAAATAATATATTTTATTGTTAAATTAGGAGATTCGTATGAGAATTCTTTAGGCATTACCTAATTTAAAAGAAAATTGTAAAATGAACAATGTTCAATCTAAGATTTATTTCACATTTAAAACACACATAAATCAACCCTCAAACAGAAAACTAACTTAAACACACAGAAACAAAAGCTTCTATAAAGTCCAAATTTCACCTAGTTCTAACTATTTCATTATTTTTTCTCACATCTTTTTTTTATTTGTTGTCATTTTCCTCGTAACGTTTAGATAACCAAAATAGACTAGAAAAAAGTTGCCTAATAGCATAATATAACTGATCTGACATGCACTGACAAGATTAAAGGTTGAACAGTTTCGAATTTATCACTATGATTTTATGGATTTCAGTTCACAATGCCTTTGCATTTTTGTATTTCCACGTGCTTAACTTTAACTGCCAAAAAACTTTTTCCTCTCAATTAAATTAACAAAAGTCCTTTTTTCTTCTTCTTGTTTGGGATCTCCATGTGGGTTGGTGTGAACGTGTAACTGTAGTTCATCTTGATAAGTGGCCTCGCTACTAAATCTACCTTGATTAATGCATATTGATGAATATTGCCTTGGCCACAAAACGAATTCTTAGGCACGAGACGTTAATGTTCAAAAAGTGGCATAAGAATAATGTTTTTGGGAAAATTAATAGAAATGTCACAAATTTTATATGTCTTTCAAAAATACCATTTTTTAGTGAACATTTCAAATATGCCATTTTTTGGCATATTGATCACATAGCAAAAGACAAAAATACTTTTATAGTTAAATCTACCAACATTAATCTAATTATTGTCCACGAAATGAACAGACAAAATATATATTGTTTCATAATATTGTATTATTGTCCACCAATTGTTAAATCTTTTATGGACAAAAACAATAAAATAGTGGACAAGTTTCCAGTTAGATATTTTATGGACAACTCACAACTCATAGTTATAATGTATCACTGAATTAGACGGGATTGTGGACAAGTTAATCTTATGGACAAGATAAATACTAGATCTGGGATTTCATTATCGTCGAGATGCATCTAATGTGGGTAATAGTTTGGTTAGAGTTTTCTAAAAACATAAAATTGTAATTTTGTCCATAATAACTGGTAGAAGTGGCGATATGTTGTCCAAGATTATTCAACATTTTGCAAAATGCATCTCAAAATTTTTGTATGAATGTAAAGTTTGTAGCTCGAAGAAAAAAAAATGAAAAAAAAAATTTATGGGTTCGTCGATGAAAGAGGGAAAGAAGAAGGAAGAAAGAGAAAGAAAAAAGAAAGAAGAAAGAGAAAAATAAAAAAAGAAAAATAAAAGAAAAAAGATAGGAAGAGACGAAAGAAAAAAAATGAAGAAGTTATGTTGAAATTTGTATGGTATAAAAAACAAAGATATTATTGTCTTTTCAAATATAAAAAAATGTATGGTTGAAATGGTTTTTTAGAAATGACATTTCTCTTAAACAAAAGTGTGACTTGTGGCATTTCCAACAATTTTCCGAATGTTTTTCCATTCGTATTTTGCTTTGAGGTCTAGTGTACTTTCACACTCGAGTTGAAGTTATTAGTTTGGTTTAATGAGCTTCACCGTCTTTTGTTTCGTAATTCTTTATTCTTAATCAAATTATCATATGGTAAAAAAAAAATATATAATGTAGTCTATATTTAATGGCTTAAGTGAGTTTTCATAAATTGTAAATTATTCAAAAACTTAAAATAAAATACTTAAAATTTTATTAAAATAAAAAGTAAATGTAAATTTTGAATGTTTTCAGTCAATTCTCTTTATTTGACTTAAGACGCCAGATATATATTTAAAAGATTTGTTTGACCAGAAAAAAAGATAGAAAGATTTTTAAAAAGATTTTTTTTCTTAATTATTCTTGTTTTCTTGGAAGGATAAACAATAAAACACGTATCCTAACCGTCCATATCAGGCCGAAATAGTAAACCAGCAAAAAAACAAAACAAATTAACCAGAACCGGAAAACTATGCCCAGGTTTTGCCTATATATATATATTACACACGTATAAGACAGAGAGATAACACGACTCAGTCCTGGCACCACTTATACCAAACAATACCAAATGCAAACACAACACATGCAACAACAACAACAACACTTCGTCTTCGTTCATGGCTCATGTCATGGAGCGTGGTGCTGGTTCAAACTAGCCGCAAAGCTCAAGGCCGATGGTCAACGCGTGACAGCTATCGAGCTTGGTGGGTCCGGGATTGACACAAAACGACTCGAAGATGTGCGTTTGGTGTCGGCGTATCTAGAGCCTTTGATGAGTTTCATGGAGTCTCTTCCTGAGGAAGAGAAGGTGGTTCTCGTTGGTCATAGCTATGGTGGCATTGGTACCTCTCTCGCTATGGAAAGATTTCCGACCAAAGTCTCTGTCGGAATCTTCCTCTCTGCTTATATGCCGCACCATGACTCTCCTCCTTCTGTTTTGATCCAAGAGGTCCGCCGGAAACTAAAGTTCTTTTTTTTTTTTTAATCTTATCCTGAGTGGGACCATTCTTTAAGTACATAATTTAAACTCGCATGTCACTTTCTGTTTGTCTGCAGTATTTTAAGAGACTACCAGAAGGTTTCGCCATGGATTGTGAGTTTACATTCGAGGAAGGACCAGAACAGCCTCCAAGTTCAGTTTTGTTCGGTACTAGTTTCTTGAAGGAGAAGGCATATAGTAACTGCGACTTGGAAGTGAGTTTTACATCCATTTCTGTTTAATGGGTTTGAGAAAGAAAAAAAGCGTATTATTATGGAGTTAAGATAATCTTGGTCATATGATTGCAGGATCTTGAATTAGCCATGGCGTTGGTGAAACCGAGCTGGTTATACTATAATGAAATGGGAAGTGAAGATTTGATAACCAAGGAGAGGTATGGATCTGGGAAGAGGGTGTTTATTGTCTGTGAAGGCGACAATGTGGTTCCGGAGGAGATTCAGAAATGGATGATTAGTAACTACGAACCCAATGAAGTTAAGCTGATTGAAGAAGCTGGTCACATGGCTATGCTTACTAAGCCTCGACAGCTTTCCCAAATGTTACAAGAAATAGCAGCGAAATATAACTGAATGTGAAATGTAACAACTCTGTATGATTTGGACTTCATTAATTAAATCTATGAATAAGAAAGTTGCAATAAATTGTGATTCTTAATTGTGTAATTTCGACATTTCATTGATTGCTGTATTTTGCTGGGGCAGTTGCACATTAGCTTGACCAGAGTATCTTATACCTTTCAGAAATTGGATTGTGGAGGCAAGAAAATAATGCTCTCTGATTCGTCGCTGCTGCACCAACCAAGAATGTTGGATCTCTCTGTAGAAACACAACTCATGTCGTAAGCTATACTTGTGTCAGAACCCAAGAAAATTCGATTAGACATGAGATTCTCTAACTTACATAGAGATACAGTTCTACTTGTGAGCCAATTAGTTTGAAGTTTGATCTGGAAAGGAGACTTCTTTGTGTTGGCATCTGATCCTTTTGTCTCAGAGAATCTCACCTGAGGAAGCACCAAAACTGAGAGGTTAAAGACTTCTCTAGCAGCTAACAAGCTAAGGTTAATTCTTCAAACTGACTTCCTAATTAATTTCCCAACCGAGTCACCACATTTTTCTTGGGGTGAATTGTACAGAATCTTGAGATTTCCAATATAGAGAATTACAAAAACCTTTTGCCAAATCAAAAGTTAAGCATATTTTTCATACAACAGTCATTTTAACTCTGTATGCAACTGATTTACCTTTGGTCCAGATGAAATTACTCGTGGGATAGACAGAGCTCTTGAAACCTTGACAAACTGCCACAAAATTTAGACAAAATTTTACTTATGTGATTATTATGTATAGGTCATAGATGAGTTTTACAGTAGCCAAGGTAGACTGACCGTCGTAGAAGAGCTTCTGGGTTGTATGGAAACAGTTTCTTCTGATGTAGCTTAACAACTGAATTTTGTAACGAAAGCAGACAATTTTTGGCATCTTCAAAAGCCTGGAGATGTAATTTCTCGTTTTCTTCAACCTCAGAAGTCTCAGGCAGAACTTTTCTTCTCTTCGAAGATGAAGCATTTGTACTTCCTTCAAATGGGAATTCCACAAATAGGGTCCATGAATCACAGACTGCACGCAAGCATCTACCAGGAAAATACAATAGATGTTAAACAGGAACCAACCTATATTATGTATTTGTATTTGTTTGGAAAACGCTTTGGTAATTTGTAAACTAGAGATATCATTAAAAGACTACGGTAAGAGCTAACATGGCTGGTCTCACTCAAAAAAAAATAACAGATCATATCTTAATATGCAAATAGCTTAGGAGAAAAGGATGAACCTCAGTAGGTACTCTGCACAGTTAGGCCCAATGTCTTTAGATATAAGGTAATCAAGAAGGACTTGATGATCATAATGCAGCTGACAATAGATAATAGAGGTGTGTTGCATTAAGGATTTTCATCAATGGTCATTGAAAAAATAACCAAGCCTACATGGAATATAGCACAAGAGATTTCCTTATGTGAATGTTTTATGATATTTACCTCTGAAAGAAATATACAAAACAGGATTACAGGATTGAACAAGGTTGATAAACGGAAGAGAAAACTTTGTTCCTCAAGCGAACGCCCTTCCACGTTAAGCCTAAAGTAAAAATGCCCATAAGAGCTCACAGAAATCTGGTTAAATGTTTGCAGAAAGTCAGTGTTTTACTGTACTTACAGTTCCTCTCCACACAATGGTACAGACAGTAATTGCAGGAGGACTTTAAATAATAGATCATCCTACAATTAAACATAGAAAAGATGAGCTCTCCTGTATGGTCTTAAACTAAAATCCCAAATATAAATGACAGATACAGAAGGGTAAACTAAAACCTCATGCATGAACAGCCGGACGAAGGATGTAGAAAAGTCAACACTCTTCTTGGTATAAAATCCATGATCAGAAAATGTATCGCCTGGAATCTGTCGTTCAATCCATTTAAACAAATCTTCCATCCCTTTCTTTCTACAATCAAACTCACAGTGCTTGTCGGTATGTCCAGTTGAATAAAGTAAATTGAAGGAGCACCGTAGGAACAACAACACAGAGAGTCTTTGCAAATGACTGGAATGTGTCTTATTGACCTCCCTATCAGAGAAACTCACAAAAAATGGAGAACCTTCCAAACAATTATCTTGAACGGGGTTAAACCTAGTTAGGGTGTGTTGAAGAAAGCCTTGAAAGTGGCGTTGCAAATATTGCAGCCATGAAAGAAGAATGGTACATTTTATATTGGACTGATAAGTAAGTCTGATCATCAACACCTGCAAAAAAGTGGGAGACAGTAGCCTAGGATGAACTTACTATCCGAGATATATCTAGAAACAAAGCAAAGAAGTTATAAACAGATAAAATAAAGTACCAGCAACTTGTGACTTAGATATCTTGACATGCAAGAGCTACTCTGATTTTCTAGCTTTGGTTGGCACCAGCGAAGGAGATCTGGAACAAGCTCAATGGTTTTTTGGAGGATCAAATGTGTAGGTTCAAAACCATCAGAATCTTCTGCAAAGCGATCCTCCTGAACCACGGAACAGAGAAACTGAACAAAAGTCCCGAGAAATACAATTGCTTCCTCACTGTTTGCAGTGCTTCCTAGAGTTCCATTATGACCTTGGGAAATCCTTTCACCACTACCATGCTGATGAGAAAAATAAGTATCCACTCGGCCCCAAGGAATTTTTGCAAGTGTAGAGTCAACAGATTCCAAGTATACATCAAGAAGTTCCTCATTTTCTTCTTGGCTAAGGCGCTTCAATATATTACGAAGGACTCGAAAAATATCAGACACCGTGGACCAGTTAGCCTTTTCCAGCTTACATTTGAGAACATCAGAACCTAAGAAATGTATAACCGGAATTCCAAATCCAATTGCAGAATCAGTAATTGGGCAACTGTAGTTAACTGCTAAGCGCAAACATTCACAAAGCAAACAAATGAAATCACCCCATTGACTTCCCTGAGAAAACAAATGAGTAGGTATGAGAGCTAAAAGATACAACATTCTAAAATTCTAGATTGAGTCAGACGCAACAACATACAGATTCAACCAGACACTCAGATACTTCCACAAGAATGTTTCCAGCCAAATGTTTAACATGTACACTCTTCACACCTAACAAACGAACCTGCCAAGAAAACCAAAGACATGAAATCGTTTGCTGCTTTTTCAAATCATAGACGAACCTAAACCATCAAGAATGATGAACTTACAAGATCAGCCACAAGTCTTTCTAAGCATAGAGCAGTATCAGTTTCCTCCTGATGATCAATAGCCATCTCTCTCACATCCTGTTTGAACTTAGCTAATCAAATAGCTGCAATAATCATCAAACCAGCCTTAGAATCTTAAACACACGGAAGAGTGCTCGAACCAATCAACTCACCGCATCAGAATCACTGGCAATTTCGCTAATCCAAGATTCAATTTCTCTCAACGCCTGAAAAAACCAATTCATCGTCGGAGCTTCGAAGATTAACACATAGGACCATAAAAGACGCATTAACAAAGGTGTACCTGAGATAGAGAAAGAAGCAGATCCTTCTCCATTTCCTTCGTCGGCGAGCTTACTTCTTCTCTTTCCTACATGACCACCGAGAATCATTGCGTTTATTCAATTAAGTCAAGCTAACTCAGAACGAAATGGAGAAATAGCTGGAGAGTACTACTTACAGCGTATCGGCGAACACAGCGATCGATCAATAGATGAAGACGAGAAACTATCTTTCCGGTAACCATTTTACTCCGACGACTGTTGTTTCTCTCTCGCCGGGAATAAGCGCGGCGTTTTTGTTGTAACGAGAGGTTAGATCAAACGCGGCGTTTTAATTAAAAAAGAAGAGGTCAGTTAAACGCAACGTTTTGTAACTTTAGTTATAAAGAGAGATTTAAGTAAAACGCTTCGTTTTGAATTCTCCCTGCTGAAGCTTCTTTTTAGCGGTTTTTATGCCACTGAACGAAGTAGCTTCTTCCGTAGTAGAACTTACACGGAAATGCGTATCGTTCACGGCACTAAAACGGGCGCGTCAGCTCCACGCTCTCATCCTCACCGGCGGCGGTTCTGTGGAATCTCCATACGCAAACAACAACCTCATCTCAATGTACGTGAGGTGCGGTTCGCTGGAGCAAGCGCGGAAAGTGTTCGATAAAATGCCTCAGAGAAACATAGTTTCTTACAATGCGCTTTATTCTGCGTATTCTCGGAACCCAGATTATGCAAGTTATGCTTTTAGTTTAACAACCCATATGGCATCTGAGTCCTTGAAGCCCAATAGTTCAACTTTCACTAGTTTAGTGCAAGTGTGTGCCTTGCTTGAGGATGTTTTGATGGGATCATCATTACATTCGCAGATTGTAAAGCTTGGATATTTAGATGATATAGTTGTCCAGACATCGGTTTTGGGGATGTACTGTAATTGTGGGGACTTAGAATCAGCAAGGAGAATCTTTGAGTGTGTGAATGATGGAGATGTGGTGGCTTGGAACACAATGATAGTTGGGAGCTTGAGAAATGATAAGATAGAAGATGGGCTTATGCTCTTTAGAAGCATGCTGATGTCTGGTGTTGATCCAACGCAGTTCACGTATTCGATGGTGCTGAATGCTTGTAGTAAATTGGGAAGCTATTCTTTGGGGAAACTAATCCATGCCCGGATTATAGTCTCAGATAGTTTAGCTGATTTACCTGTAGAAAATGCTCTTCTTGACATGTATTGCAGTTGTGGTGACATCAAAGAATCATTTTATGTGTTTGAGAGGATTCATAAACCAAATTTGGTCTCGTGGAACTCTATTATTTCTGGGTGCTCAGAGAATGGCTTCGGAGAGCAAGCGATTCTTATGTATAGAAGGTTACAGAGTATGTCCACTCCTCGGCCAGATGAATATACTTTCTCTGCTGCTATAACTGCGACAGCAGAACCAGGAAGATCTATTCATGGGAAGCTTCTCCATGGACAAGTAACAAAATTAGGATATGAAAGGAGTGTTTTTGTTGGAACGACACTCTTGTCCATGTACTTCAAGAACGGGGAAGCTGAAGCTGCACAGAAGGTTTTTGGTGTGATCACGGAAAGGGACGTTGTTCTCTGGACTGAGATGATCATAGGGCAATCTAGAGTGGGAAACAGTGAGTGTGCAGTCCAACTCTTCATTGAAATGTACAGAGAAAAAAATGGAACTGATGGTTTTGCCCTGAGCAGTGTGTTAGGAGCATGTTCGGACATGGCAATGCTAAGACAAGGTGAATTGTTCCATTCTCTTGCCATAAAGACAGGATTCGGTAGTGTTATGTCAGTATGCGGAGCCCTAGTAGACATGTATGGGAAAAACGGTAAATATGATGTTGCAGAGTCAATATTCTCTCTTGTTTCAAATCCAGATTTGATATGTTGGAACTCAATGCTGGGAGCTTATAGTCAGCATGGAATGGTAGAAAAGGCTCTGAGTTTCTTTGAGCAAATACTACAAAACGGTTACACACCGGACGCTGTTACATACTTGTCTATATTAGCAGCCTGCAGCCATAGCGGAGCAACACAAGAAGGTAAGTTCCTGTGGAATCAAATGAAGGAACAGGGCATCACAGCAGGGTTTAAGCACTACTCTTGCATGGTGAGTTTGGTATCAAAAGCTGGGTTATTAGATGAAGCACTGGAACTGATAGAAGAATCACCTTCTGGTAACAACCACGCAGAGCTTTGGAGAACTCTGCTAAGCGCATGTGTTAACACAAGAAACTTGCAGATAGGACTATTTGCAGCTGAGCAAATTCTGAAACTTAATCCAGAAGACACTGCAACACACATTCTACTATCGAATCTGTATGCTGTAAACGGGAGATGGGAGGATGTTGCAGAGATGAGAAGGAAGATTAGAGGATTAGCTTCTACTAAAGATCCAGGATTGAGCTGGATTGAAGTGAACAACAACAATACACAAGTTTTCTCCTCTGGAGACCAGTCTAATAACCCAGAATTTGTAAGTCAAGCTCAAGATGAATTACATAGGTTAAAGAGTAATATGTTGTTCAGATCATCATCATCCAATGAACAAGATTCATTCCTTACAAGACTTGTCTATTCAGATTAAAAAGTTGTTTCTAAACAAGTATCGTCATTTCAATTCCAAATCATTTGTGAACAGAGGAGAAAGTAACAAAGTAAAGATCATAGAGCCAAAAAAAAAACACAAACTTTCTCTGTTTTTTCTAGTTACCGTCCACAAGTTCTAACATGACAAAGACACACTAAGAGATTGAACAAAGCCAATAGAGAGACTAAAAAACGAAGAGACATGAAACCCTCTTGTAAAGACAGAAGCTTTTAGTGAAAAAGTCTTCTTCTTCATTTGAGTGAGTTCCCAGGTGTGGTAATGGAGAGATCCGGCCAAGCAAAGTACTCACTGGAGACAAATCCACCGGCGTTGCTCTCTAAACCCTCGAACTGCCACGTGGCGGGTATCGGAACAACGTGATGACCACCGTTACTTTCTACATTCGTCGTTGCAGCGTCACCGACAGTTGAAAACGGCCACAACGCTCTTCCAAGTCCAAAGCTGACGTCATCGAAACCCGAACCGAGTCCAATACCGAAACCACCGAGTCCAATAACCGAACCGGAACCATGATTGGCCGCTGCGGCAGCGTTTTGGTTTAACAGAGAGGTGAAACTTCCGCAGAGAGACAGAGCACTTCCCTTTGCGTCGTTATCAAGCGGAGCAGTTACGGTGTGACTAACGCCGTTAGAGATTGACGACTGAGGGAAAAGAACAGGCGTCGCTTGTAACGGAACGCTACGAACGCCGTTACAAGTAGAGACGACGGAAGCGGCGGAGGAGGAGGCTGAGGAGCAAGTGCGAGAGCGTTTAGCGCCTTTGCGAGAACCACCGCCGATGGGAATGTCACGGAGGGTACCACCGTGAGTCCAGTAACGGCGACAAGATTTGCAGAAGTGACGAGGCTGAGAGAAGTTGTAGTTGTTGTAGTAACAGAACTTAGTGTTGGCTGAGTCACAACGAGGACAAGGGAGTTGCTCTTGTTGCTCGGGGTTCGGAGCTGTTGTTACGCCGTGAGGTTTCATAGCTACTCGCCGTGAGTCACCGGAGTCAGACGTCGGCATAATCGGAGAAAAAATGGAAGCTTTTTTTTTTGAGAAAACGGCGGGAATTTGAGGATTAAAGATTGAAGCTTTTTTTTTTTTTTTTTTTTGGGTTTTAGGGTTAAAGGTAGAAACTTTATGGTTAACGAGAGAGTGAGATTTTGAGGGCTTTGTTTGGTTTTTATGGAGGGAGAGAGAGAAACATGCGCAGATAGAAATGGGGATGGAGAAGAAAGTCAGGCTTTTTTTGACAGAGGGTGTTGGGTTGATTAGAGGCCACGCTCTCTCTCTCTTTTGTATTTTAAATTTGTCTTTTATTGGGGAATTTTTAAATTATTATTATTTTTAGGAATTTTTAAAATTATTATTTTAGGAATTGTCTTGAGTCGGCTATAAACAGTGTGTGTGTGATGGTGCTCTGTTTTTTCCTCCCTAAACACTATGAGTCGGCTCTCTTCATACGTAGGTGGCTCTTCTTTCAAAGTTTTCAGTTTCAACAATGAATTAAAAAGACATTAAATCACTATTTATTTATTTTAAAAAAGTAAAAAAAAATGTTACATTATTTGGGTGTGATGTGATTAACACATGGAATGATTGTATTATGGGTTATTAAATATTAATTATTTTTATGTTGTAAAATGATTTGTGTAGCCTAGTTATAGTCGAGTTATAATTTTCGATAATAAAATATGCAAAAATTTAAAGGGAATATAAGCATGTCATGAAAAAACAATATTTTTAATATGATCGTCGCAATATTTGACTATCCGGAACGCTCTTAATATGTGAATATACAGTGTGGCACACAAACGTTTAATAGACATATTTGAGGCATATGAAAATGGACTTGAACGTAAAAAAATTTCAATAAGTTTAGAGAAGTAATGATTCAACGTTGTGGTTCTATGATAACTTAAAATTTTGGTAGCTATATTATCGGGAAAACATCATGATATATATTTTAGTCTTTTCTTTACCAACCTATGAATCATTTTTTTTTAACAACAACGAAAAAAAAAAAGACAATTATTGTACTCGTTTGTCTAATAATGTTAAAGTTTAGAGTGATGACGTTGCCCTTTGTGATTAAAGTTTAAACTAGTAAACAAAACAGTCAAAACTAATAATAATGACATAATTTATCTTTTGTGGAAAACACAAAGAGGTGTGAATAAAAACAAAATGATACGGAGATAAGGCATAGAGAGAGTAGGTCGCAGTAGGCAAAACAGGTAGGAGACTGTTGATCTTATCAATGTACGGCCAGTTCCCAGTAAATTTTACATTTTTACTATTATTATCTTTTAAGATTCTTTATATTTACTTTTCATTCATGTTTAGATATCATAAATATACAAACCGGTTTCCCGATAATTCAACAGAACTAGTTTCAGTTATTAAAAAACAAAAAAAAAGTTAACGTCAGCGTACATGTCATAATTTATATGGTTTTTTTTGCAAGAGTGATTTATATGGTTTTTTTAAGTTCGTTTTAAAAAAAAAGTAATTTAAGTTCGTAAAAGATTTTGATATTTTTTTAATGTATTATAGAATGCATGTTCCAGAAAGTTGGAAACAAGGGACACGTTTGTCTATCGTCTTCGTTAAACTTTACTTGATAATGGATATTGGATTTATTATATTACTTTATTGAGACGAATTAAATTATTGTGGATCGATCACGCAGCTTTTGAAATTAAAGTCCAAAAAATTTGTATCTTGTTTCATTGCTCGCTGTCTTAGAAAAGACAATACTATATTGTGTAAATTTGTAATGTACCAAAAAACCTTTTGTTTGTTTATTTGAAGAGATTATTCTTTTTGAACACTTTTCAAAAATAGGTTATTCAAAGTACATAGACAGGTGACAGTCGCTTATTTATTCAAAGTTAAATTCATAAGTTATCGGGATTTTAATTTTAAACGGTAGTGGCGGTGGGCGGTGGACTATGCTCGTGTTTTATTCACTAACGTGACTACTAATTAAGTTGTATTACGAATGATCAAATTATATAATTAGATTCACGTTATAAATCATTACCTTGATTTGATTATGACGAGCGAATCAGAATCTATCCTAGTCCATATACGACTAACACAATTTGTATATTGGAGTTTGATCTCTCAAGGACCACATTAAATCCCACATCAACACCAAATCTATAATAGGATTATATGATTTAAAGTTATAAATCATGGGACGAAAACAAACGTAACCTTTTCTAATATGCCACCGTGCGTACTTCAGAATCTATTTACAAATTTAGCCAACATTTTAAACTGTTTGTTACATAAAATCACACTCACACATTAGTTTCTAAATTATACGATGATAATAATATCACGTAAAAAGTTAATAATTAAATTTTGGAAACTTATAAAAATATTGACGGAAGAGTCCGCAATCAGAGGAAATGTGTAATTATAATTCTTCACGCCTTGTCCCAACCCTTTCCCATCATTCTGTCTCTATCCGCATTTCTCGTTCCTCTTATTTTATTTTTTTTAAAAACATTTAATTATTAGACTCTTTACAAACACAAATTTTAGTTTTAGATAACGACGTCGAGATATATATATATATATAAACCCTACAAAACCCATAACGTGACTTAAGACAAAAACCGATGTTTTTGAAGTAAAGTATTCATACTGGTCTGGTCCCATAGATATAAGTAACAAATACGTGAAAAACATTATAAATAAACTTAGAAATACATACGTACGTAGCAAAACGGTGAAGAGAATCTTAAAAAAAAAATGGTCAAAGAGACAAGAGTGAAGCTGTCGGGGTCGGGTTGAAGGAGGTGGATAAGCACGCGCGGCCGGAGGATGATATGACCCACACTGAGCCAACCTCCTCCCACTTCAACGACCTTCTCATCTCTAGTCACTTTCACACCCAAACCAAAACAAATGAAAAAACTTATGAAAGAAAGAGAAAGAGAGAGAGGTGTGTGTGTGTGTTGTGTGCCATGAGACGATGTGTCCTATTTGTTTTGTTTTGCAGCCGTCCTTTCATTGTCGGATATTCGGGTCCGGAGTCCGGACCGTTCCTATCAGATCAAACCACTGACACCTGACCTTATTCCTCCCTCTCTCTTTCTTCTTGTCTTTTTCTCTTAATCTTCTTTGTGTTTCTGATTCCAGAGAGGGGTGTTTTTGTCTTTTGAATCCTCTCTGTTTTTTTTTTTGTTTTTTTTCTCCTACAACAGTTTCGTCTTTTCTGCGTTTTATCTGTTATATCGCTTAAAACCCAACGGTCCAATATTTTTTTTTTTTATCCAAAGTTACCAAATATAAACAAGTATACAAGTGATTATTCCCTTCCACTTTTTAAAGTTTCCTTTGTTCTTTCTTATTTAAAATTTTTGAGTTCTCTTTCTCATTTTTTTAGACCGAGTGTGATTCTTAGTATCCGACACTTGTAGATTCCAAGACAAACAAACAAATATATCCTCAAATAAATCAACATTATCTTAATTTTTTTAAAAAATCAGCAAAACATGAACAAATATAATTATGTTTAAAACGGTAATATATTAAGCACTATTATAAGCAAAAAAAAAAAAAAGAATTTCACAAAGTGGGAATAGAAATTACATTTTTGGATATACCAAAACAAAGAATTAAAATGTTACTTTATATCTCAAAGGTCACGAAGGTGGAGGAGGTTAAAGGGAGTAACGAATTTAGAGTCGCCGTAGAGTAATTTGTCAGCGATGAGGAGATTAGCAGCTTCGCTAGGATGGTACGGGTCCCAGAACACATGCTTTGACCGGTCCGTACAAAGGCTCGACGTTGGTCCACATGGCAATATCCCCGCCAATCTCCCTTCCGTCCCACAGCACGCCTCACTCGCCGTCCTAAACCCTATTATTATTATTATTATTATTATTTATCACAATAATTAACATTTATATTAGTTATAGAAACATGCTAGCTAAGGTGAGTTTGAAAGAAGATTTTTACAAATCGTTCATACGGTAAAAAAGTGTTAAAACGTTTCTTTCAAATCATTCAAATTATTAAAAAGGTGTTGTAGTTTGAAAGAAAAGTGAGTTAAAAACCGAAACCTAAATCCTAACAACTGATTCTTACTAGATTCGACTTCAAAAATTAATCATCCTACTTTTGATAAAGAAAAACTTTAGTCAAAACTCAACATGATAACAAGGCTAAATTTATAATGAATTTTTTTAAAAAAAAAAAAAACCATTTTCGTTTTGCTAAAAAGTGGAAGTCACTGTGCTTTGGAAAGCCCATGGGCCTCTAGTATAGTATATACTTACCGTAGTCTTTGAAGTTCACAATGAGGTCCATGACTAGATCATAAACGTTGGCATAAACAAAGTGTGCGTCTTTGAGACTATCTTTAAGTTCCACCATTAAGAGATCTTTGAGACGAGCATTGTATTGAAGAGCCAATTTGTTTGCCAAATCAACACATTGCTTATCCTTTAGTTGATTGATTGATTTTTGGTACGGTATACATCCGATCGGAGCCACATTTCCCACCACAAATTTCCGAGCATCCAATTCATATAATCTCTAACATTTGACAACAACAAACAAAAAAAACATTTAATTAACGTTAAACAAAAATGATTTGTTTTAGCCTAAGTTTGTTTTAGCATGTACCTTGAGTTGGTTGCGGAGGTGGCTGATCATATCTTCGACAAAAATTTCAGGTGTTTGTGTTAGTCTTGCTTGAGCCGCAACAAAAGGGACTAGATAGTTATTGAGAAAATCGTTTGAGCCAATGACTATGGAGAACATGGATCTTGTTCTAATGTAATCTCTAGCCTTGTCTTCACCCAAAAGCTTATCAAATTGCTTCCTTGTAATGCTAAAGTAATCAACTTGTATATCCATTCCTAATCGATTCACCTACAAAATTGTAAATTTCAAATTATAAAACATACCAAAGTGCATTTGCATGCTGGTGGACAGAAGCAAACATAAATTTTGAGAAAAAAACAAAATTTAACACATTTATAAAATATATAAAAACAGGTTTTAACGTAAACTTTTCCTGCCAACCAAACCGATGTGACACGTAATAAACGGCCGGTAATGTTTGCATTGAAGACAAAAACACTTACGAATACACTTCCGGTTGCATTGAGAACTCCACCACCACCTGATGCATAATTCACACCATTTAATATTGCTTCACCACTAGCATTTGGTGCTAAATATGGAATTGCATAACTTGGTTGCCCTAACTTTTCTCCTACAGACAACAAAATAAAATTAAAGGAAAAAAAATTAGCAGAATCATTTAAAATAATGAAATTATGATTAATTTTTGGATGGAAATTTGAGTAAATACCAACTATATCAGCTATGGTACGGCCATTAGTAAACCGGCCGGTTGGATTTCCACGAGATGGTTTAAAATCGATGCCGTTGGGAGGACTATTGGCTCTAGACAACGTTTGTAAGTAATTGTTGTTTCCTGCGTCTACAAGCGAATCGCCAAAAACGAAAGACGCGGCTAAAGCGTTTTTGTCTCCTGCGCTAGCTACTTTGCAAAATCTTGATCCAGAGAAGAACAATACGAAGAGTGTGACAAATAAATTAGCTTTCTTCATTGTCATGAAATGATTTATGAAATTTGATTTGGGCTTTTGTTGTTCTTTGCCAAAGAAGAGTTTATATAGATAACTAATTCTGACTGGTTAAGAAGGTACGAGAAGCAACCTCATGTGTTAGATTTGAAACCGGGTTGTTAAACAAACAAAAGCTTTTGTTATGGTCAACATGTTTCCAATTTTTTTTATTTTTTTTCAAAACAGATAAAGTTAGGACACCAATATTTCGGTGTTTTATGGTTTAGAAAATTATGAAAATATAATACCCTTGTTTTGGTATCTACTCTTAGCTCTATCACACCATCCTTCAAAATAATTTTACTTCGCGAATTATTTTTTCTTGTACCTTTTCTAATTAGAAAGAGACCAACCCGGTAAAATAACACTTACAGTCGTATGCGTTGACCATAACGTCGACAATTTTTTCATATATATATATATATATAAAACTACAATCAACTGCGGAATCTCTTAAAAAACTAGATTAACTTATAATGTTGGCAAACAAAATTATTTAGTATGTAATATGTTTTTCTCTTTTTCTCTATTATTAAAAGGGACTAATGATGATGCTTTATGTTGTGTGTTGTGCATGGCGCACCAAACATCTCATTATTAAAATGATTCAAAGTTGAATTAAACTTTCGTTGCCGTTCGACCACTTAAATCATAATCCATCATGGCTTTTATATCAGAAGGAACTTGAGACTAGTAGTAAAAATAATAATAAAAAATGTCACAAAACATGTTCAATAAGAAGACAAAACAATTGTGCCAAAAAAGATGATAACTTCCTTACTCAATTGAATTACTCATTACATGACTCGTGTCCATTTCCACTTCCATTTCTTTTCTTTTCTTTTTTTCCTTTTCTTACGTCCACTTCCATTTCCATGGTCGAATAGGTGTGCGTTTGTCTAGATTTGAAATTTTCCAAACAAAACATAATTTGTGGCCTTCAAACTTCAAACGAATGAATTTTTTTTTTTTTTTTTTTTTTTGTGGCATAGTTTTTGAACTCATGGGTTTCTAAAACAGGTTATATACTACAGTACTCCAAACGACCAAACAGTTGAAAAGGAAAATTAACTTAGACAGAACAACAAGATCATTCTCGTGTGTGATTAGAATTTGTGAATAACGTATATTTGAATAATCATTTCTTTGATTCATTTTTTTTGCGGTTTTGTTGGAATTTGTGATCATTCTCGGAATCATAGGTAGAGTTGTCTGTCAAACAAACAGTCATAATTCCGGTTAAGACAAACCGGAATTCCATGAAATTGCTAGAAGATGGTTTGATCAATCTGTATTTTTTAATTTTTTGTTGGGTCAAAGTCTCAAAAGGTTGATTTGTTTATAATACATTTTTTATTTCATATTAGTTGTCATTATAGATTATTTTACAATAGATTAAAAATATAATTATTATTTTTATTTATTTAATGTGTATTTAGTTTTATTTTATTGGTCAAAACATTAAAACAATAGAAACAAAACTGTAAAACATCTGCATTAAACACATAAAACGATAAATAATATAAAATAAATTGTAACTTCTAAAATAACTAATATAAGAGGAAGAGTGTATTTAAATTACATACACATTTGAATAATTAAGTTATACATACAAAAAAAAGAAAAAGGAAAAAAAACAACAACTATTTTTGGAAGCTAATTCTCCCTTGAGCAGAGAAGCTAGGAGACACCGATAATTCCGATGGCCCACAAAGCTGTTCCGGCAATCGAAGTTCTTGATTTACCATCGGCGGTGAATTCTCCGACACACGCCACATCTTTACCGACCTATCTAAACTCCCACTATACACAATCCACCGTCTCTCACCGGAAGTCGATTCTTGATCTCTCTCCACCGCCAAACACTTCACCGGACCTGCATGTCCCGTCAAAACCGAAAGCAACACATGCTCACCTCCTCCGCTACAACCACCTTCTGGTCTCCTCCACACACGAATCCCTAAATCAGCTGAACCACTAAACATCAAATTCCCAGCCGCGACGAGACAAAGCACGGCCAGTTTATGCCCTTTCAAAACGCCACCGGTACTCATATTATTCTCACGCTCCCAGAAGTTAACGGTTCCGTCAGATGACCCACAGTAAACTAACGTCGCGCTTTGATCAACAGCAATCGCCGTAACGGCGCAATCTTGTTTCAAAAGCGTTTGAGAAAACATATGTTTCGTCTCTTTCGCTTGATCTTCTCTTCTCCACACTTTAACCGTCCCATCAGCTGAACCGGTGAAAACCAAACCGTCAAAACCCGAAACGACAGCGTTTACAGCGTCTTCATGAGCGTTCACCGATTCCATACATTTAAAATCCGAAACTTTCCAAACTTTAAACGTTTTATCCCACGATCCAGAATACAAAAGCCGTTTGTCTTCGCTCAACGCGAGACACGAAATCGCGTCTAAATGTCGAAACCCTACCGCGGCGCTGCTCCGATTCCGCCGCGTGAAGTTGAAGTAAGAAGTAGGAACAATCGAGTTTCTTATGTAATCGAGGATATTCGGCATCGTTCCTATACGACGATGAATGTTAGAACCTTTAGACGAAGCTTTCCACACACGGATCTTCCCATCTTGATGACCGGTGAAGATTTTATCTCCGGCGAGAACAATCGCTTTCACCAATCCACTATTCGATTTGAAACTGGAGAACTCAACGTGGTTTTTCCAAACTCTGATGTTCTTGGAATCAGATCCAGTGTATAACAAATCTCCAGATGTAGCTAATGAATAGATATGGCCTTCTTCACGAACAAGAGATCCCATGAGAACATTTGGAGTATGGTTATTCTTAGATTTATCTGTTGTGGCTTGCGATGTAACTTTCGCCGAGTGATACGGCGAAGAATCTGCGGCGGTGGGATCGACTTGTACGGTCCATGGTGATTTAGATAATGGAGAAGATGAACCTTCAGAGGGAGATATATCGACGTATGTAATGTCGTATATGTCTGGATCTGGAACAGTTTCTACTTTCTTGAGTTTTGAAAATGATTGGCCATTGGCGTCTCTGCTTGAAACCTTGTTATGCATTTGAAGAAATTAAGATTAAGATTCAACGTTGGATATATAAGACGGGTTTTTTTCCGATCACAATGACATCGGAGAAAAGAAAAAAAGATTTGAGACGATGGTGTCTATATGGAATTTATGGATTTGTAAGGTCTATATATAGTTTATTCAAAATTGAAACCGTTTCTTTCGGAAGAAGTTTCTATAGGTGTTTTTTTTAGTGATGAATTATGAATTATAGCTGTCCAAGAAAAAAAGAAGAAGACTATAGTACGAAGTATAGCTTATATAAATTCATTTTCTATTATTAGGTTTGATTACATATTTCATGGTCTTATGTAAATTAGATGAAAAACATCTTTCGGTTGCTTGGTAGTTGATACATTATCTCCGTTTTATTTTTCGTTGCTACTTTTATCATTAGAAAAAAACAAAGCCAAACTTTTTGGTACATCTTTCTCGTTAATATGCTCTAAGAAAAATATACTTTTATGAAACTACGATTTGGTCCGGTTTTATTTATATTTATATGTTAAAATTTTGAATGTGAAGATCTTTTAGATTTCAGGGACTTTAGAGCATGTTCAATGGTGATTCTTAGAGGGGTTCTTAGAATATAAAATTAATAAAATTTGAGTAAAAAGATGAGAGAGAGTGTTTTTATAGTAAAAAGAGGGGATAGTGGAAATATAAAATTATTAAAATTTGAGTAAAAAGAGGAGATGAGTGGAGATGAGTTTCTTAAGTTTCTTAAATAAGAAACTGAGGAGAGAGAGTTTCTTAAAATGAAATAATGTGATTGGTGGAAAGAGATAAAGTGGTGGGTGGAGGTGGAAGAAAGAGAAAATGAAATAATGTGATTGGTGGAGAAAGATAAGTGTAATAATGTGATTGGTGAACAGTGCTAGAACCCCTAATGGGGTTCTGCATTGGAGATGCTCTTATTGATTCGTAGTTGTTGGTAAAATAGGCATGTTGCTTCTCAATTTTTTTTTTTTTTTTTTTAATTTATGCTAATTTTCTTACATCTCATTACACAAGAGTAAGATATACACTATCCAAATATATTGTGATCTCTTCTTTATTTTTGTGTGTGTTTCGGCGGTGATATCGTCTCCGAAACTACAGGTAGTCTCGTTAGCTAGGAAGAAAACGGCAAAGAAGCTTCATCGCCTTCACTGAAGTTAAGATACTGCCACGTGTCTATAAGGTTTCGTTATCGTGGTGACTTCGTCTTTGTCCTCTTGCTTTCCCGCTCTGCCTGATAAGGGGATATTTTTTTTTTCTACAAGGGCCTCTCATATTAACCGTTTGCTTCTTCGAACTCGTTAATGGAGGAATCGTTCGATCACACACACACACACACACACACTAAGCGACCATCTCTTTGACTGAAATTCGCATGACGTTCCTTCGCAATTGGGTTCGACGGAGACTTCGTACTCTGTTGCTCCCTTTTTCTCGGGAAGAACCTGATCTTCAAGTCGAATTAGGGCTTACTGATACTCATCTCACCTTAAGGAATTTCCGATTCGATGTTTCTCACCTTAATAAGCTCATCGATGGATCGAATTTCCAATTCGAGAAATTTACTGTCGACCACCTGGATATTCACTTTTCCGTTTGGTCAGCTCCGGCCATTAAAATTGAAATTCGCGGTGTCAATGTCAGATTATCATCCAGGTAACTTAAATCTCATCGTTCAATTGTTAGTTCGTGCATTGAGTTTTCGAAGTTCCTAGTTCGTTAGGGTTTATCGGATTCTGCGTTTTTTTTTTCTTTTTCTTAAAGAGGGACGGATGAAGGAAGCTCGAGAAGGAAGCGAGCATCACGTGAAACGATTGCAAATGAGATAAAGAAAGTTCTGTCGTCTATTGATCCCGAGGTACATAACCAAATTTTGCTACTGTGTGAATTGGAGGAAGCTATATCCCTAAAATCTTCATGAACTCTAGGATTGATTTTGTTGGTGATTGTAATTGTAACTATGTGTTTTGGTGTATTGCTAATTTCAGGGATGTTTCTTACATGACATTTTGGAAAAGATGCTGAGTGGCAGCAGCACTTCCCAGAGAAGTAAGCTCAAGACTACTTTCTCGAATCTTATTCTCAGGCAATACTGTATTCAGATACATGGTATTAATGTGCAAGTTTGTTTCCCGGGTTCAAGTGACTTGAGTTGTGTTTTGGAAATCAACGAGCTGAGGAGTGATTCTGAGAATTCCGCAAATCTTAGTTTAATTAGGAGTTCAGCTGCTGCAGTTTTGGTCCCTTTGAGACGTAGTTCCTTAACATTGAGTTGCAACGGTTTCAAGATTGGATATAAGAGGAATAATGATACCGTTGACCTTTGTGCGTTTGACAGCCTTGTCATGTTGATTACGCTGCATAATCTTCAACTTGTTGATCTGATCGTCCGCATTCCAGAGTTAAGCTTCTCGTTTAGACCCACTGATCTTCCGGTTTTTATGGGATTGGCAAAGTTATCATCCAAAGATAGCAATTCTGTCAGAAATGGACGTTATCTTTGGAAAGTAGCTGCTCGCAAAACTGGCTTGATGATTTCACCTCACACTTTTTCATTCCAGAATTTAGTTAGTGCTGTTATCCACTGGCTGCGTTATGTGAATGCTTATGAGTATTTGCTATTTTCAGCTGGGTACTCTAGGAAAATGCCAGAGAAATCATCACTTTGGAAAGTTTCAGAAAACAAAAGGCATCTTGTAACTGCCAGACGTAAGTGGGAGATGATATGTAATATTGAGCAAGAGCTCCCTGCTGAAGCTATCGCACGGGCACGGAGAGTAGCCAGATACAGAACCTGTTTGAATTCTCAGAATGCTAATGATTATGATGACGAATCTTCCCATTATGTCAGCTTCAACTGTTTGCGTAAGACCACCTGGGTTTTAGCTTATATCTGGAGACTTATTACTAGGACATTCTGGTCTATAGCCTGCTTTCTCTTGTCAAAGGAACTGTTGACCCAAGAATTACAAACTGATATGAAAAATGATGATGATTCCGAGCGGGTATCTCTTGAGTTTCATGCAGTTGTGAATCTTGGGAAACTTTCTATCAAATTTTATCCTGAGAAAGTGATTTCAAGTTTTATGACATCGAAAGACAGTACTGGACACATGGACTCAAATGTTGTCATGCTTTGCCTCTCGGTTGATCAGTTGTTGGTCATGTACACGGTTGGCTGTCTTACTCAGTGTCTGTCTGCTTCCTGTGGGAAACTGAAGGTTGAGTCTTCTAGTTTTAACAAAACCAGTCGATTCATGAGATCTACAAAAGACCCCAGTAGTTCTACTGAAGAAAATAACAAGCAAATGCGTGAAGATGTGAAAACCATTCTAGAAATGGACCCAGCACAGCCTCTCCTTTCCAAAACAGATAACAATCATGGCAATGACCAAAATGAAGGTATTCTGCATCTACAAAATCTTTTGAGAGAAATGTGGTCGAACTGGAACAGCAATTGCTTAAAGTTGGATAAAAGTACTTTTAAAATTTCTGATAACCCTTGCCTACTCGTTGATATTAAAAGCTGCATGGCATATCAGGATGTTGGTAACCAAGATTCTGGGCTCTGGAAATGCAGCATGGTATTCGGAAAGTTGGATATTGTTTTAGAATATTCATCGTTGTTTTCAATGGCTCTGCTAATTTGGCAGACAGAATGGGCTCAGAAGTCATTTGTAGACGAAATTACTGAAGTGGTTCATTCAAATTCTTTGGTAACAGCTGGGTTTGATCCTGAAATGGCTAGTCATGACGAATATGGGATCTACAGACGCAATATTGAACTGTCTTTGCATAGAGTTCATCCAGAGAGACATATTGAGGTTGGCATACTGATTGGTGGCCCCCAGGTTAAATTGTTGGTGGAGAAGGCTGAAGAAGTGGATGCTTTAATTGGGCAGAAAGATCTTCTTTTATTTGATTTCCATGATATTGAGTTTGTCGCCTGGCCGACTTCAAAATCTGATGTGGCGCCATTAAGGATGTTACAAGGGCCTGATAACACAAGATCAGATAGATCTTTGCTTCAGGATCAGGGGCTAAGCGATACTATGATTCTAAGTTGTGAAAAATATGTTTCTCAAGGATGGAACTCCATGTCCTCATACCTAGGGTTTTCTGGTTTTGATTGTTCTTTCTGCAAAATGGCAGAAAAGAAATGGAGTCAAGTTTTTGTATTGAGACCCGTTACTATCTGCTTTTCATCCTTAAGGTGTGGGACTTCTTCTTTATCAAATTAATCCCTTTTATTCATTGGGGAATTTATTACCTTCTATTACTGCAATTGTCTTATAATAAGCTAAACATCGTCTTTGTCTCCCTGCTTGATACATGTTTTGGTTGTAAATTGATATGGGAATGCTGTATCAAAGAAAAGAGACTGACTGTTGTATCACTTACATTTTATGCAATTCCATATAACTCTGAGAAAACTGCAATCTATTGCAGAGAGCATGTTTATTCCTTTAGCGAAGCTATTATGGATTTCTCAACTGGTTTGGATGTGTTGGCGCTGGGACTGACTATTGTATCAAAACCGGATGACCTAAATGCTTACTTTCAGGTACCTGAGGCTTTCTTGGTAGTTGTCACTTTTCATGTCTATAAATCTGCATAGTATTGGAAAACAGTTTCCTATCTCTTTTCTCGCTGTTTTGTTGGCTGCATGAGTTGTTTTTTTTTGGTAAGCTAATCTAAAGGTTCAGATGCTCGGAAGCATAATTTTCATGTCTCTTTTTAATGTTTGCCTTTTGTTCTTGCTTATATAGTATTGTGGCGTCAATCTTTGTCAGTGAATTACTTGATTATAAATTCTCTATAATAATGTACTCTTCTATCCCAAGTTTATCAAGAAGCCTAAACGATTTTTATTTATGATGTTAGAAAAGATTCTTTATGATTTTTGGCGCTGTGTCAGAAGATATCCTTTTAGACTTTCTTAAAGTGAACATGTTGCTCAAGCACTTCTGACAATCTAAATGAACCTGTCCTTCTGCTTCTTTGGTTTAAGATCTGAGCCTAACATATGAATAGCATCAAGATCCTAATTTATCTTTCAGGTTATGGAAAAACCAGTCAAGTAATTTTTGTTTTGTTGTATCAGATGCTTCTAAGCTTGGTTTCTGGACTTTCCCATGGTTTGAGTGACTTAAGCTCTGCGGGTCATTCATTGGGACTAGAATTTCTCAGGTCTGATGCTGTGAATGTGGAACATGAAATCGAAACAAATTTTTGCAAAACTCTTTTTATAGTGAAAGTGAGCTTTAAGCTGAAGGCTGTAGATGTGATATTTGATGTTCCTGCGGAAGACGACAAATTTGAGAGGCCTATGGAGCTAGATGGTTCTAGAATCTGGTCTTCTGTCCAGGAAGCATGCATTGAACTATCTTGTGAAGAACATAAATGTTTAATCAATGTTGATTTGTGTGAACTCCAATCATTTCTCTTCAGATACGGGGATAATATATGGAAGAGTTCTGGCAACTTTATCACAGAATCTATGCCATTCAGGTCACATGATATCTTGTTTGAAGCATATCTTTCTAGCTGCATATTTAGTGTGTCTATGGATTTCTCAAGCCCATCACCTCTAGGGGACGCCTGTTGTATGGCTGGTGATTCTGGATGCTGCGAAGGAAATGCATCAATAGCAAATGAACCTTCCACAGACAAGTTGGACTCTGCGTTAGACTCTTTACCATCCAACTCGGCTCGTTGGATACACATCAATTTAGCCTTGACTGACTTTCTTGTAGCTAGAGGCTCAACAAAAAATGTCTTAGTGGAAGTTCGTCGGTCAAGTAAGTTTGTAACATCGGTTTCTATTGGGAGAAAATTTCATTCAATCTCCAGTAGCGTCGAGGTAAATAACAAACACTACTGGATTTAATGCTTTATATACATCTTGACTAGCTCTATATCGTGCGTGAACTAACTCGCGATGTTGCTGGCAGGGTGGTCTTTTTGTCCTTGAACCAAAGGCTTTGATAGGGTTAGTTCATGGTTACTTTGCGTACCTTTATTTCATTTCGAGTAAGGTATCGGTGATTCAATCTTCTGCGCCAGTTCTTGAGAAATTCGAAGCTGGTATAGGCGTCAGTGAAATTAATATTCCTTCTCAACAAGAAAACTGGTATCCCGTAGAAGCATTTTCAATAGATGTGACCCAGTTTGCATTGGGTTTTGTCTGTGATGATGAATATGGTAATTCGTAATATCTTTATTCACTTGTACAACGTTTTTGCTATGTAAATACATAACTAGCGCTTCAAAGAAATTATAATTGCTTGATTTTGCAGGAGGTATAAGAGAAATTGTTCTGGATATCACTCTCCACAGTTCGTTTGATTCGGCAGGCGGAGAACAGAAGTTTCTCTGTGAGGTTTCTCGCCTATCAGTTCTTTCTAAGATTCTTGAGAGCGTGGAAAGGGACATAAATATTACTGAATTTTCTTCTCCAGCATTTAGTGAATCTTCTTCTTTTCTGTCTAGTGGTCCTAGTCAGCAAAGCGATGTAATCAGTTCAGCTGATAGCACAAGTGTTTCAGGAGATTTTAATTCTCTAAGACAATTTTCTGCAAATAGAAATTTACAGGAAGAATTTCACTCTCGTTACAAAAGCTATATTTTGGAAGACCTACGTGTCTCTGCATCTGTTAAGAAGCGAGAAAATACCGGTCACCAGTTTTGCCAGGCGTGGGTCGGTGGTTGTTCTGTTCTGGGATTTGATATAACCATTTCTCTATCAGAATTGCAGGTATCATTTTTTGTGGTATAGTTATCAGGTCTGGAATACATATGTAAACGATTTTAAAGTTCTCCTTCTTTGTCAGATGGTACTTTCTATGCTTTCATCCTTTGCTTCGTTACCTGGAGGAGAAAGCACACATGCTTCTTTAGAAAGGCCTTCGGTCAACATTGAACCTGAAAGAAGTTTTGAGTCTGTAGTTCCTGATGGTAAGTAGGTATATTAATAGTTTAGCAATTCATAAAACTCGTGGGTTTTTCTGTTAATTAAAAATTGATATATGTATAGGAGCGATTGTTGCTATTCAAGATATACACCAACATATGTTCTTCACAGTGGAAGATAGGGGGGACAAGTGTGTTGTGACTGGTACCCTTCATTATTCTCTTGTCGGAGAAAGAGCTCTTTTCAGGGTATGCACAGTACAATATTAGAACAACAAGAAGAGAGAGACAGTAATTAGTAATTTTGGTTTTCAGTATAAAATCGAGCCAGCTACCTTTTTCTCTTGACCCTGCTTTTTAGTGAGATGGTAACCCCTAAACTTTGAATTCATGTGCAGGTCAGCTACCATCGCCATCAAGGATGGAATTCCTCAACCTTATGGTTTTCCTTGACATCTTTATATGCCAAAAACAATAAAGGAGAGCCATTACGGTTAAACTATCATTCAGGCTCAGATTCTGTAAACATCTCTGGACTTTACGACAATGCACCAACACTATTTCGGGCATCTTCTGGCGAATCCGAAAATTATAAGGGTGACATTGACTGGGAGACCTACCGTAAATTGGTCAAAGATACATTTTACCTCGTCAACAAGAAGAGTGATTCAGCTGTCGCATTTATTGATGGTTTTCCAGAATTTGTTCGGAAGCCAGGAAATCCTTTCAAGTTTAAAGTGTTTCGTGAAAGTTTGGCGACTCGTAATATTACACCTGTGGCACCCTCTGAGATCCATGAGTCTGAAACGCAACCTGTGATGGAGTCTTCCGCACCTTCTATTACCGTTACAGTTGATGGCGTATCTCTGACCATTGTTCATGAACTTTCAGAAACAAGGGACAGATTTCCCCTTTTTCGTGGTTCAGTCAGTATATCTCAGTTAACTATACAAATGCTATCTTCGAAAGCCAGGATTATGAGCACACTAAACATATTAGTGCTGTATTTTGATGCTCAGACAAACCAATGGTGAGAAGATTTCTTTACCTTGGTTCTTACGATGCGTATGGTTTTTCTGATTATGCATGATCCTCGCCTATATAGAGTTTCATCCAGCAATTGTTTATTTTTTCTTCATTTCGCTCTGCTGGAATAGGCGGGAATTTATTCATCCAGTTGAAGTTAGTGCTTTCTACCGTTCAACTTTTCAGACTCAGCATCTTAAAAATACTATGCACAAAGTACCTACCCATATTTACTGCAGGATTGGAAAGGTACTTAAACCTTCTTACTTCATTTTCCATGAAGTCTTGGGACTTGGGACTATATAACTCGTTACATATTTTACTCCTGGCGTGTGCAGTTGGAGGTCTTTCTAACTGAGTTGTCATTGGATATGCTCCTTTTTGTGCTTGGAAAACTGGAGTTTGCTGGTCCATTTTCTGTGAAAACCTCCGCTATTCTTTCCAATTGTTGCAAGGTTATCGTTTCCTTGATTTCTGTTCAATGCCTTTATAATTTTCATAAATTTTGTTTGATATACACCTGCTCTATAGAGGAAACATGAAAAAAATCGTCTTTTTCAGATAGAAAACCTCTCTGGCCTTGACCTTATTTGCCGTTTCAATGAGAAACAGACTGCCACAGTTGGTAGGAAGCAAATTGCGTCTATTTTTCTTCGGTAACTTCTTGGTCCCTTAATGCTTTGTTTTATTCTACAACAAAAAGATCGATGTGTTTATTCTTCCAGGTGAATGCTGACGGTCTTTGGCATTCTCTTGAGTAGATTGCTGAGATAATTTTATTTCCCATGTTTCCAATTAGCTTATCGCATACTTTTTTTTACCCATAAGGTGCAAAAGAAAAGTACTAAAGTAAGAATCATCCTTCGAACTAACTGAGAGTGGAGAAACTTGTTCACTACTGTCTAGTTCTTTTGCATAAAATAGTGGTTGGCGGATCCTTAATAATGTGTAATGTCTTTCAAAGGCATTCAATGAACCATCAACTTGAAGCTTCTCCAGTGGCTGCGGTCCAGCTATCTTCTGGAAAGTTCATAACTTCTTCTATTAACGTTTCTTTGTTAGAAGCCAGAACACTAGCTTGGAGAACAAGGATAGTATCACTCCAAGGTACTTTGATGCTTTTCACACCTTCTATCTGTTCATCCATTTTCCACCTGAATAAGCATATGTTGTAGCTACTGCTGAACTTTATATATGTTTAATAGATTCAAGGAGTCATCCTGGACCGTTTGTTGTTGTTGATATTAAGAAGGGATTAGAGGTATGTCATAGCTGATTCTCAAGGTTTCTATAAGATCACTAAATATCAACCAATGGGCTTTAAGATGCAACTTTTCCCTGAACTTTTGGATTTATTACACACTGTAGGATGGTTTATCGATCTCAGTTTCTCCTTTGACAAGGATTCATAACGAGACTAGTCTTCCCATGGAGATACGTTTTCAACGATCTAAACAGAAGAGAGATGATTTTGCTACTGTACCTCTGAAGCCTGGTGGTTCAATTGATGATTCAGTCGCAGCATTTAATGCCATAAGCTTATCAGGAGATATGAAGAAGGCATTGACATCTTTAGCTGTTGGTAAGTTTTGCTGGTAGGATTTTCGTTTCTTGCTACAATATTCATAACTCGAAACTTTCGAGCAAGATTAAAATGGCCCTTCATCACAATAATGTATGCAACTAGGTTTCCATCAATTTGTCTTTCTTCGTATTTAATGACTGTGAGTCCTTGTATTTCTCTACATTAGTTCTAGAGGTAATATCAATAGTCTAGTTTCTCTTAGCCTACAGGAAGATCTATTGTTTTTGTTGGTGGTGTTCTGATTGATTTCGCAAACTAAATGGCAGGTAATTTTTCACTCTCGTTCAGACCTGAATCTTTGGAAACTTTGTTTGAGGGTGAGAAATCACTGGCAAGTGAATGGTCAGAAGAGCTTGAAGGAGGCAAGGCGGTACGCCTAACAGGAATTTTTGATAAATTAAGTTATGGAGTTAAAAGGGCTTTATCTATCGAATCAGTGAAGGTCTCCTTGACTACTACATATTGCTCTGTCACATCTGAGAGTCAGTGTGTTGGCAAGGTGCATTTTCTGATCCATAGCATTCGGAGGGAAGTATCGATCACACGGCCTGATGCATCATCTGATGTACTTGAGAAACAGAAAGCATGTATTGCGTTGCGAGAGCAGAAGGAAATTTTCCTTTTGCCCACCGTGCAGGTGTCCAACTTACTGTCCACCGAAGCAGCCATTTTTTTGACAGAAACTGGTAACTGCTGAAAAGTATGTGCTTTTTTGAGTGGCCTGTATTTCTGCTTCTAACATTTATTATCTCGCTCGCAGATCAGTTCACTTCGATGGAGAGACACAGCATTGGCAAGTATGCAACTGTACAGAGCGGGAAAACAATGGATTTCTATGCTAATCCTGACATGATATACTTTAGAGTTAGTCTCACTACTTCCCAAGCAAGCTGCAAACCAGTCAATAGTGGTCAGTGGGTTAAGAAGTTACAGAAGCAGAAGAACAATGCAGAATGTTTGGATGTTGATCTTGATTTTTCGGGTGGAAAATACTGTGCTTCCTTGAGAGTGTCTCTAGGGAAAAGAGGCATACTGGAGGTCGTGATTTTTTATCTTGAACTCTGTTTTCTTCCTGGTTGCTTTTTCTTATAAAAACTCTTTCTGGCTGGTGCAGGCAGCTGTTTTCACATCGTACATTCTTAAAAACGACTCAGGCTGCCCCTTGTTCTTCTTCCCCCCTGATCAAAAGCCTCTATCCAGGTATATGACAAATAAATCAAAATATCTTTTAACTTGGTGATGACTATTTACATATAAAGTAAACAATGCAGGGAAGATATGGAGAAACTTGATCACATTGTCCCCCCTGAGTTTGGATTGTATTTACCCCCAAAGACAGAGGGGTCGTGGTTTTTAAGGTATGTTATCGGTGCTCAGTGCATTGTTATTTCCAACTCAGTATCTTTTTATAAATTACTTCATCACCTTGTTTGGCCAGATCTCGCAAGGTTTGTGTCATATTGGCTGATGGTCAAGGGGCAACTGAAGCTGTGCTGGATTTGGATGCTTTATCAGGACTAACAGAAATTAGTTTGGGAAAAAAAGATGAGTCTGGGTTTCGGTATATAACAAGGTTTGGGTTGTCAGTTAGATCAATCTCAAGTAAAATGCTTGTTCCATCACGGATTGTGACTTTTGTTCCGAGACATCTTGTAATCAATGAATCAGAAGAGACCATCAACATCCGCCAACGCTATTTTCAGGTCCGTTTTGTGTCCCTTTATATTTATTTACTTTACTCTCAGGAGCATGATTTCTTTACTATTTTTTTTCTTTTTATTTTTTTTTTCTGGGAAGGATGACTCTGTAGGCATAATCACCATCAAAAGTAAGCAGAGAGCAGCCTTGCAATTGCAGGAAGAAACTACTCAGAAGAAAGAACTCCATCTGTTCGAAAATTTTATCAAAAAACACGGAAGTGACAATGCAAATCCATTGATATTCATTCAGTTTCGGTTGAACAAAGCAAACTGGAGTTGGTCAGGCCCATTATGTATCACGTCAATTGGATGTTTTTTCCTTAAGTTCAGAAAGCAGGCAGGTGAAGCAGGCAGGGGCGCAATTGAATTTGCATCTGTTAATGTTACCGAGGAAGGTTCAACTCTTGCTGTGCACTTCCAAAAACCACCAAATACCCCACCACCATATCGGATTGAAAATTTCTTGCAATCTGCATCTCTTACTTACTATCAAAAGGTTGGTCATCTCCTACTTATTGTCATTGCTACATGTGTTTTTGAATTATGTGCATCATTCATTGCTCGTTACTTGTTAATTGCAGGATTCATCAGAGATTGAAGTACTTGGACCTGGAAGTGGGGCTGATTATGCATGGGATGATATGACTCTTCCTCACAAGCTTGTAGTTATAGTAGATGGTAATAGGTGGCTTCCAACATTGTTTCTGCTTAACAATCATGAACCTCCATAACGTCTTAGATTTACTAGGAACAACAAAATTCGGCAATTCTTTCCATGTTATCAATGTACTGAGCACTCATAGGTATTTTATTGTCCTAAAAGCTGGAATTTTATTTTCAGGCATGATACCTCTGCGCGAAGTCAGCTTAGATAAGGTCCGTCCATGGAAACCCCTTTTCAAGGCAACTCAACACAGAAGCATAGCTTCACACTTAATGTTGAAAAAGAAGACCAAAGATAATAAAACAGCCGACGGGGAATTTAGTAGCATACCGATGGTAAAGGTCGGATATGAAGTCTATGCAGATGGTCTGATTCGAGTCATTCGCATTTGTGAAGTTTCAGAAAGCCTTAAAGGAGACTCAGGATTTCCTTCTCGGTCGAAGATTCAATTCCGAGTAACTCATTTAGGAATTCACTTACTTGAAAAAGTGAAGGAAGTAAGTCTGTATTGTACTTCTCTCTTTTGCACCATCATATCTGCATTTTGTAGCTATTCCTGCATTTGTTTTCGTCGACCTAAAACTTCATTTGCCTCCTAGACTTGATTTTGTATTGAAATGTTTATGTAGAATGCAGAGGAGAAAACTGTCATGTCTTATTCTCCGATCCTAGTGGCAAGACTTGACACTGTTGGTCTACAATCGATGTTCACTGACCAACAAAAATTTAACCAATTATGTATAGAGGTATACATTTACGAGGTGCAAAAGGTTGGCTTGGTCTTTTGATTGCAGAAATAAGACATGAATTTTGTCTTTGGGTACTGCAGGCTCTGAATGTGGATCACAAATGGGCAGGGGCCCCCTTTGCAGCCATGCTTCGTCAGCATCAATCAAGTGCAAGTGATGCAAATGATTGTCTATTCAAATGTGTATTCGTTCTAGTATCAAGTGGTTCCAGCGTCACACAAGTCAAGCACTCCTCAATAGTTTTGCAGGTATCAAACTGTTACTGTGTCACACTTCCTGAAATTCTCCTTACCCTTTTCAGTGCACTGTCTAAATTAATGACTAGGGAAATTTAACAGACAGAGTCAACTTCTGACTCTTCAAGTATTGATTGTATTGGCATCTATGCCTGCTTATGCTGCTGGATGTACTATTCTTACATCTTATGTTGCAGCCAGTCAATTTGAACCTAGATGAGGAGACACTAATGAGAGTTGTGGCATTTTGGAGATCATCTCTCAGTACAAATACGCAAAGTAGTCAATATTATTTTGATCATTTTGAAATTCACCCAATAAAGGTTAGCTCCAACAGTTGCTCCAGTTGCCTTCTTTTTCAATTTCTACTCTACGTTGTGTTTAAAATACTACCTCTGTTTCTCATCTCTTCAATTAGATTACTGCTAATTTTGTTCCTGGGAGTTCATATTCGAGCTATAACTCAGCTCAAGAAACTCTGAGGTCATTGCTGCATAGTGTGGTTAAGGTATGAGGATCAAGTTTCATTCTCTTCGTAGTGTTGCTGTTTTGCATATATTCACATGCACATCATTTTTATGAGCTATTACTTGTCTGGTACTTCGTTTTCTGTAGGTTCCGCAGATAAAAAATATGGTTGTAGAGCTAAATGGTGTACTTGTCACTCATGCTTTGATAACGGTTCGCGAACTACTTCTCCGATGTGTAAAACATTACTCATGGTATCATCTTTTGCTTCTTTGTTGAAAGTTCCTACGAAAACTGCGCTCTGTTTTTAGATTTATTAACTTGGATAAGTGCTCCATAGGTATGCAATGAGAGCAATCTACATTGCAAAGGGCAGTCCATTGCTCCCGCCAGCTTTTGCATCGATGTTTGATGATTTTGCATCGTCCTCTCTTGATGCCTTTTTTGATCCTTCTCAAGGCTTGGTGAACGTCCCTGGTTTGACAGTGGGTAAGCGATGAGCATTCGTGGTATCATTACCTTTATTTTTGGCTTCTATATGCATCAAATCTCAATTAATGTGGAAATATCATTTGCTTATATCTGTTGTAGGCACCTTCAAACTCCTCAGCAAATTTATTGACAACAAAGGATTGTCAGGGACAAGACGTTACTTTGGTGATCTTGGGAAAACTGTACGTACCATATAGCCATATAGTATATGCTCATGAATTCCCTAGTTTCTTTATTAAACCGCTTATGCAAATACCATGTGGCAGCTAAAAACAGCAGGATCCAATGTCATCTTCGTTGCTCTCACTGAAATCTCCGACTCTGTTCTAAGGGGTGCAGAAATGAAAGGTGTTGATGGACTGGTGGGGGCTTGTCTACTTATTCCGTTAGTCTGAAATTCATTACCATTATGGTCTATTTTATAATCTTTCTGTCTTCTCCCAGGTTAGCGGTTTCCACCATGGAATCCTTAAACTGGCGATGGAACCTTCAGTGATAGGAACAGCGTTGATGGAAGGTGGACCTGATAGAACAATTAAGCTTGATCGTAATCCTGGTATTGATGAGGTGATATTCCATGCCTTGTCTTATATACTTTCAAATTAAACGTTTTCATTTCTGTAAGGTAGAAAAAGAGAAACTGAGAAAATTCGACGTGTAGAGCTTTTTATATGTCCATCTGCTGAGCTTTTTCACTTTATAATAGAGGCATCACGGCTTCGTTAACATGTAAAACCTTGAAAGAATAAGCTCAAAGTTTAGTTGTGTAATGCTCATATTGATTCCTTGCAGTTATACATCGAAGGATACCTTCAAGCTATGTTGGATACAATGTATAGACAAGAGTATCTCAGAGTCAAAGTCATTGACGATCAGGTAAACAATAAGCAAAAACAATATATCTCCAACTTAGATTTGCTTTGCCATTCAACCAACTCATAATATATTCGCTTATAGGTTTTCCTGAAAAACCTCCCACCAAGCAATTCTCTGATAGAGGAGATGATAGACCGAGTTAAAGATTTTCTCGAAAGCAGGGGTTTACTCAAAGGAGATCTCACAAGCTCTCGTCCTCGTCGCCGTCTCCACGGAGACAAGGTTCAGTCAAATCTCTTTTTTTTTCTACATTAGGATATGCTCTCTGTGTTTGATTTGGATGGACCCTGAGTCATCATGTGAATATCTCAAATATGATCAGGAATGGAAGATCGGACCAACGTTGATGACATTATGTGAACATCTATTCGTCAGCTTTGCAATTCGCATACTGAGACAGCACGCCACTAAGGCCATTACAGGTCTAAGGCCAAAGAAAGAAGAAGCAGAGGCCGAGACTAATGACACTGGTTCCAGTACTGCAGTCGTACCGGTGGTTAGTGACAAGAAGAAAATGAAGTTCATGTGGAAGTCTGGTATTGGGAACTTCGTGGCTTCAGGTATCGTAGCTTACATCGATGGACGTTTGTGCCGACAAATTCCTAATCCAATAGCTCGTCGGATTGTGAGTGGGTTTCTCTTAAGTTTTCTCGACAAAAGCAGTGAACAGTAATAATCACTTCCTCTGTAAATACAGTATTCTTCTTCTACAGTAGAGACCTTGAGAGCCAATTGTGAACCTTGACACATAAAATAAGTAATAAAGCTCCTTTACGTTTTTTCTCTTCTCTGCATCAATCAATCACCATTCCCCAATTGTGTTTTTTTTTTTGTTGGATCTGTTTCAGTTTTGGACAAGACCTGATCCATTGTCCTGATTCTGAACACGCGATTCAACATAGGACGATGACACCGATTTCGACATTTTCCGCGGCCGAAACGCAATTGTTTAATTTAGTGGGCTTTTTAACTTGGCCCGCAAGCTAACACATGTAATTTAATGAGCAGAAGAAAATTTGATTTTTTTTTTGTTTTTTGTTTTTTAATTTTTAGTAAGGAAAAAAGGAAATTTGTTGCCGATCTCAAACAATTAAGGAAATCAACGGTTCTTATACAAGAACGATTAAAAAAAAAATGTTAATCCACTTTTTCCATTTTTCGAAATCCAACTCCATCTAAAATTTGGAAACTCTTCTCTATATAATCAATCAACTAGTAGTGTTCTTCTCTCGCCCACATTACTACTCATCACACACTTTTTTTCTTCCTCATTCTTTCTCTACTTCTTCAACATCTCGTCTTGTCTCTGTGTTTTTTTTTCTTTTTCTCGAAAGCTATGGCTGTCTCCGGTGATTTCCCACCACCACCAAGAGCGAAAGATGTGAAGAGAAGAAACAAAAAAATAAGAAGGATGAAAAAGAAGCAATTAGAAGAACTGATTAGCACCGCCACAAAAACCGCTCATGTTGCAAGAGACAAAGGATTTCACATCGTCTCTCCCGAAGCCATAATGTGCGTTAAGATTCTCAGACTTATTCGAAGCTTGTCTTTAAGCCCTAGACTTATTAATGAGACTCACGCCTTTCAAACTCTTCTATTCCTCTCCAAGAATGGTAACCCTAAAATCCGGTCTGAGTCGAGAGCCGTCGTTGATCACTGGAAGACCATTCTTGAAAATAAATCCCATTAATGGAAGAGAAGAGAGGTTCACAAGGGACGAAGATGAGTTTTAGCAATTAACATCGATCGGAGAATATATATATATTAGGGTTTATTTGTGAAAAGATTTAACAACTTTGTAACAAAACTAATGTCTTTTTTGTTGTTGTTGTTTTTTATAATTCAAAGTTTTTCATGTTTGCACGAAAACCAAATTGAAGGCAGAGAATAGGGTTAATATGCTGATAGCTGAGAGTTATTGGCTAATAAAGAGATGATTAGTTACTATAGGGTCAAAAACATAAAAATTAAAAAAAGAGAGTAAACCATGTCCTGGTTTATCTCTCGTGCCTCAGCTTTGTTTTTTTTGTTTTTTTTTTCCTTTTTGTAATTTGTTTTTATCTCCGACAAAGAGGTAGTAGTAGGGGTAGGGCTTTCTTTTCCGACGATTCGTTCCCTCGCGCTTCGTCGTCTGACATCAGCGTACGTTAGCCACCATCGTTGATATCATACGCCCACCACCGCCGGAGGTAATCTTGCGCCTTCCTATACCGACGCTTTCAGCTGATTTATGAAGGAAACCCTAATTCGTCGATTCCATCACTTCTGATTTATTTTTTTCCTTTTCACTTTCTCATAGCTCCAGCGTTTGTTCGACGCTGGCTTATTCAAGGATCGAATCTGGGAATTGATTGTTGATTTTTGTGTGTGTGTTTTTGATCAGGGGAGATTGATTTCCAATTTTGATCAATTCGTCACTGTAGTAGATCTGAGGCAATAGACTACAGACGAATTTGACTGGAGGAGAAACCAGATCTAGGTTTTAGGGTTTGATGCGTTGGCGATGTTCAGTGATCGGCGGAAGCGTGATATGGCTAATCATGGAGATGGAAACAAGTACGCGTCTGTGAATCTGAATAAGTCTTATGGATATCAACCTCATCATCAGTATAATCAATCTGGAGGTTATGGGGCAAACCGGGGGAGAGGAGGAGGAGGAGGTGGTGGCTATGGCGGTGGTGGTGGAGGAGGAGGAGGAGGAAGTATGGTTGTCCTTTCACGGCCAAGAAGCTCGCAGAATGCTGGGCCGAAGCTATCTGTTCCACCCCCCTTGAACCTTCCTTCACTCCGTAAGGAGCATGAGAGAGTTGATTCATCTGGTTCGAGTTTTCATTCTGGTGGAGGAGTCGCTGGGAGTGGGACTAGACCTGCTTCGTCTGGTATGGGATGGAGTAAGCCTGCTGCTACAGCTGCTTTGCATGATGGTGATATTGGTAATCATAGTGTTGAAGGTGTTAACAGGGAGAGTAATGGGTTGAATAGGCCTCTTGTTTCTCGGGTTGGTGCTGCTGAACCTATGGAACGGGCTTTCCATCATGTAGAGAAAGTTGCAACTTTGAGGGGTGAAGATTTCCCGTCGCTGAAGGCTTCTTTGCCTTCAGCTTCTGGTTCTGGGCAGAAACAGAAGGAGGGTCTGAATCAGAAACAGAAGCTAGCTTCAAGTGAAGAGTTTTCGAAAGAGCCGAGAGGTGTCTCTGCTATGGGCAGTTCACTTGTAGATATGAGACCTCAAAACCAGTCTGGGCGTAGCCGGCTCGGTAATGAGCTCAGCGAGAATTCTAGTTTCTCAGATGGATTACATTCATCTGAACAGGTGCGGAAAAAGGAGTATTTTTCAGGGCCACTGCCTCTTGTTCGGTTGACCCCACGATCTGATTGGGCTGATGATGAGCGTGACACTAGTCATGGTTTAAGAGATCGGGACAGGGATCATGGCTATTCAAAGAATGAACAATTTTGGGATAGGGGGTTTGATCTTCCGAGGTCTCATGTCTTGCCTCAGAAGCATGCTGCTCCTAATCTATTTGACAAACCAGGACAGCGTGAAAATGAAATTGCAAAGTCCTCTTTGACTCAAGTAAGACCAGTCAGTGGAGGAGGAAGGGAGGCCAACTCTTGGAGAGTCTCCTCACCACTCCAAAATGAAGGTGCAAATAATAGTAAAAGTATTTATGGAGCAAGGCCGTCTAGTAGGGGCAGAGAAACTGTTAAGAAAAGTAACTACCTCTTGTCAGCATCAAGGGAAAATGTTTGGAATAATACTGGAGCTAGAGAGGCTCAATATCAGCATGGAGGAGGAAGACAGCCATGGAATAATAATAATAATATGGATAGCTCCAGCAACAGGGGAACTTTTCATCGGGATGGGTATGGAATTGAAAATCAGAATAGGTAATGGTACCAACTCTTACTTGAGTCTACTTCTAGAGGTTTGCTTACTTCTTGTGATCTTAATTAATGATTTCAAGATTAACTTCTTGCAGGGATAAACGCCCCTTCTTCAAGAGTGACAAACCTCATGTGGAAGACTTTGGTGACTCTGGTTTTGATGTCCATGATCCATTCCCAGTACTTGGTGTTGCTAAGAAGAAGAAAGAGGCTTTAAAGCAAACAGAGTTTCATGATCCTGTCAGGGAGTCATTTGAGGCTGAACTTGAGCGAGTTCAAAAGATGCAGGAAGAGGAACGTCGGCGGATCATCGAGGAACAGGAAAGGGTGATAGAACTAGCTCGAACAGAAGAAGAAGAGAGATTGCGGCTTGCTCGTGAACAAGATGAGCGGCAGAGAAGATTAGAAGAAGAGGCTAGAGAAGCTGCTTTCAGAAATGAGCAGGAGAGACTAGATGCTGCAAGGAAGGCAGAAGAGTTGAGAAAGTCAAAAGAAGAGGAGAAACATAGGTTGATCATGGAGGAAGAAAGGAGGAAGCAGGCTGCTAAGCAAAAGCTTCTAGAGTTGGAAGAAAAGATTTCCAGGAGACAGGCTGAAGCTGCCAAAGGTTGCAGCATATCTTCAAGTGTTTCGGAGGATAAATTCTTAGATATTGTTAAAGAAAAAGAGTCTGCAGATGTTGTTGACTGGGAAGACAGCGAAAGGATGGTGGATAGAATTACTACGTCATCAACTTTAGATCTATCAGGACCCAGTAGATCATTTGAGAGTAATGCTGCATCTCAATTTTCTAGAGATGGTTCTTTTGGGTTCCCTGATAGACAAAAGCCTAACTGGAGAAAGGAAGATATTGAGAGTGGAAACAATTCGAGGTTTATTCCACAAAATATGGAAAATGTTCCACATAGCTCGCAGGAAGAGTTCTTTGGGACAACTGGATATCTCAGTGCCCCTTCCTACTTCAAACCAGGATTCCCAGAGCATTCAGTTGATCAGAGTTGGAGAATTCCTGGAGATGGAAGGATCCATAGTAGGAATTATGGGATGGAATCTGAATCACGTGAAAGTTTTGGAGAGCAATATGGTGATCCCGGATGGGGACAGAGCCAGGGCCGTGCACGCCATGGTCCATATTCTCCTTATCCTGAAAAGTTGTATCAGAATCCTGAGGGGGATGACTATTACCCTTTTGGAAGACCAAGGTATTCAGTAAGGCAGCCACGTGTTCTTCCCCCTCCCCAGGAGTCTAGGCAGAAGTCATCCTTTAGAAGCGAGGTTGAGCATCCTGGTCCCTCAACTTCTGTTGGAGGGATTAGCTATAGCCATACAGGTAGGGCTAATTCAACCGTTCTAGCCAGTTATATAGGGGATCTTCAAGATCATCATGTGCTGTCCGGGAGTGGTATCGATGAACAACACCGGTTCGATAGCAAGCTTACTGGAAGATGTGACTCTCAGTCTTCACTTTCCGTTACTAGCCCACCTGATTCCCCTGTTCATCTCTCTCATGATGACTTGGATGAATCAGCAGATTCATCTGGCTTAGCTGCTTCCAGGAAGGAAGAAGATACTGGTTTACTAGAAAAGGGGGGAGCACAAATTATCTCTAGTGATGTTGGAAAGGATAGTTTGATGATTGCTACAGGCTCTGTGTCTTGTTGGGATAATGAAGAGTGGACTCCTGACAGTAATGAGCGGTTGCAGGAACAAGAAGAATACGACGAAGATGAAGATGGATACCAGGAGGAGGATAAAATACACGGAGTTGCTGTGAACATAGATCTCACCCAAGAATTAGAAGAAATGCATCTCGAGGATAAAGACTCTAATCTAGTCTTAGGCTTTAATGAAGGAGTGGAGGTTGAAATACCCAGCGATGACTTTGAAAAATGTCAGCAGAACTCCGAAGCTACATTTCCACTTCCTCAGCATACTGTCGATTCTTTAGATGATGAAAGACCTTCTATTGAGAGAAGCCATGGTGAACAAGTCACCCAACCTACTGAAATTTCTGATCCGTTGTGCATGCATAATGCATCTAGGACCTTCCAGGATACTGAATCCACAATGCAGAACCTGACTGTTCACCCAAATAGTGGCAGGCAGTCATTTGATTTGACCAATAAAGTAGACTCCAAGAGTAACTCGACCGTTTCTACTCATCCTGTCATACCACCTCACAGCATTGGTCTACATCCATCATCTCTTCAGACAACTCTTCCTCCTGTACCCGCTACTTCAGCACAGATGGATGAGTCTGTTAAGTTTCAGTTTGGTTTGTTCTCTGGTCCTTCGCTGATACCTTCTCCTTTCCCTGCCATACAGATTGGTTCCATCCAAATGCCTCTTCCTCTTCATCCCCAGTTTGGTTCCTCGCTTTCCCATATCCAACAGCCCCAGTCTCCTATCATTCAGTTTGGTCAACTACGATATACATCCCCAGTGTCCCAAGGGGTACTGCCACCGCCACCTCATACAGTTGTCCAAGCGAATGGTTTAGCAACTTATGCTTTGAATCAGAATCCTGGATCCTCAGTGACGGTTCAGCTTGGTCAAGGACATTCGGCTAATTTGCTTACTAGAAATACAGCAAACTCTATCTTAAACCCTCAGCTTAGTGTTCTTAGGAGACCGATGAATGTTTCTGATGGGGGCACACTGAACAATACTAATATATCTCCAGCGAGAGCAAGCACTGAGGCTGCTGTGCCACCTCAAAAACAACCAGAGTTGTCTGGTAAGTCGGAATTACCTTCTCGAAAGATGATTCATGGAAAATCAAATTTAGTTGAAAGACAATCAGGATGCCAAGTCCAAACTGACACGACTGGAGTTAGAAATTCTGGCTTGCGCTCATCAGGTACTGCTGAGGTTTCTCGAGTAGATTCTGGTGGTTATAGAAGATATCGGCGTCAGAAGGTTGAATTTAGAGTTCGGGAATCAAACTGGCCATCTTCCGAGGATAATCGACATGGCAATGGAAGGGCACAAAATTCTACAAGAAACGGAAGTAAAAAATATGTTGTGTCCAACAAGTCCCAGAAACAAGGCTTAGATAGCTCAGTGTCCGATTTGAATGTTATGCAGAAAACCAATAGTGGGGGTTCATTTGAGAATAGACTTGGGAAAGATGCTGTTTTGAAGAGTCCACTCAGTCCAAATTCTGGACAGGCAAACCTTAAGAGGAATATGCTATCTGAAAAAGAAACTGATGCACCTTTGCAGAGTGGAATCGTTCGTGTCTTTGAGCAACATGGCATTGAAGCTCCTAGTGACGATGATGATTTTATCGAGGTAAGATCAAAAAGGCAAATGCTTAATGACCGCCGTGAACAGAGAGAAAAAGAAATCAAAGAAAGGTCTCAGGCATCCAAGGTTTTAATGCGATCTAAATCCTCTAGTGCTGTACTTGTAAGTTGTTACCTAGTCAGAGATAGTACTCACTAAAAGTGAATTTGTTTTCTTGCAGGCATCCCGAAAACCCCGTTCAACTTTGCAGAACACTACTGCTGCTGCCATGTCCAACAGAAGCCCACCAGCTAGCCGAGTTGCGAACAATAAGCAATTTAATCCCGTCTCCAACAGACAGCTGTTAGCCCCAATTGGCACACCATCCCCTAAAACAGATTCCCATGCTGATGAAAAGTCTGGGAGCAGCAAGTAAGTATTTTCCTCTTTTTGATCAATTAAAATGCTTTAAGTCTGTTTGCAGAGATAGTGTCCCTCTGTTTATTTTTAATTACCTTCTATTTCATTATGCAGGTCTACTCAGGCAAGTAGTGCTCTACCAGTTATACCTAAAATTGATCAGAATCAAGCGTCGGGTGTTGTATTCAGCAACAAAAATATGGTTCTGGATAATATCCAAACATCTGTGGGGACTTGGGGTAACCAACTCACCTATCAGCCGGTGAGTATATATTGTTCAAGGTTTCATTAACTTGTCTTGACTTGGGTTTATGTTTCTGCCAAAATCGGAAACAGACATCAAACAAAAACTGTTTCTGCAAAATTCTTGCTTGGCTTTACCTGGTCATCTAAAACAGATGTGTTCCATGCCACATTTCATACTCTCTTTAAATGAATTGATTGACTGGTTTATTGAAAGCATGAAGCTGTAAGAATTTGTGAGAGAGAAAGTAGTTGTGGATAAAAAACAATAGTTTTGACTCATGCTATACTAGTCATGGGTTATGCCTATGCAAATATCTGAAGCCTTTTGGTATTACCTTGTAGGTTATGGCCCTAACCCAGAGTCAGCTTGATGAAGCCATGAAACCCGTTTCTCTTCTTTCATGTGTTTCTGTTGAGAATGGTGCCAACCGAATTAGCGAGCCAAATCTGACATCAACTTCTGTTGTGCCAAAGAAAAATACTTTTTCAAGCAGCACAAGCCCAATAAATTCATTGCTTGCCGAGGGCAAAATTCAATTTGGTGAGCCGATGGCTTAGACCCTCGTTTTTTACTTTGAAGTGGCTCGTCTTTGCATTTAAATGATGTGTCTCTTCTTTTCTATTAGGTGCAGTTACATCTTCCACTGTTATCCCTCCCTGTGGTGGGCGTACGGAGAATGAAAGCTCTTTATATTTTGAAAAAGATAATAAACATCGAAATCCATCATCCACTGGCATGGAGATTTGTGAAGCAGAAGCAGAAGCAGCTGCTTCAGCTATTGCTGTTGCAGTCATAACTAATGATGAAACCGGTGGGAATGCCTTGAGTACTGGCCCTGTATTACCTGTTGAAGCCAAAATTTATGGAGGAACAGAGTTAGATGATGGGGCAGCGAGTGGTAATATTTGATTTCTCTCAGGGTTATGCATATTCCCAAATGGTTATTTGTTGTCTGAAGTAAATATATTAACGTTGGGTTCTAGAAAAAAAAAGGGTCAAATTTTATTTTTCTTAAAAATAATGTTTCCTGTCGTTCGTGAGCTATTGTTGTTTGTAACCAAATGGTTATTTGTTGTCTGAAGTAAGTTCTTTCGCCTTGGCAGGTACTGTTGGTGGGCAGCCTAGTCTATCGAAAGCTGAAGAGTCTCTTATTGTTTCTCTCCCAGCAGATCTATCAGTGGAGACTCCAATCTCTCTGTGGCCACAATTACAAAGTCCACACAACTCAAACCAAATGATCACTCACTTCCCTCAAGGCCCTCCTCATTACCCTTTCTATGATGTGAACCCCATGTTAAGAGGCCCCATCTTTGCTTTTGGCCCGCAGCATGACACAGGAGCAAACCAATCACAGTCCCAGAAAGGTCCAGGAACAGTTTCTGGTCCACCTACGACGTGGCAGCAGCAGGGTCATTCTGGAGTAGATTCGTTCTATGCTCCTCCTGCCGGTTTCACGGGTCCTTTCCTAACCACCCCACCCGGTGCTATTCCTGGTGTTCAGGGCCCTCCTCACATGTTCGTGTATAACCACTTTGCACCTGTTGGACAGTTTGGAGGGTTGAGTTTCATGGGGACAACGTACATCCCATCTGGAAAACAACCAGACTGGAAACACAACCCAGTTGTGTCTTCTTCTCAGGCTGGAGGAGATGGTGATGTAAACAATCCAAATGTTGCCCCCATGCAATGTAACAGTGTGCCCGCGTCTCTTCAGCACCTCCCTATGCCTTCTCCTCTTGCCATGTTTGACCCATCCCCTTTCCAGGTATTTGATCCCATCCAACAATGATAATTAGCTCGAATCCATGGACTGTCATATTTATTTTACCGTGTGGGTCAGTCTTCTTCTCAGGAGATGCCTGTTCGAGCACGGTGGCCTTACATGCCATTTTTGGGTCCTCCGTCAATGCAAATGCAGAAACAGCAAGAAGCAGCAGATGGCTCCAATCTTCCACCACCACAGTTTAACAACAACATGCTTCTTCCTCCTCCTCACAGATATCCCAACGTCCAAACATCCTCAGTCGCAGACGCAATGGTGGATTCCTCAAACTCTTACAGTTCCACCACGTGTGCTCCACCACCAAAGCCCAATACCACCTTGTCTGATCCTAACAGCAACAACACTCAGAACCCAAGTGGTCCTGGCTTCAAGCCACCACAACAACAAGTACAATCCTCCCAGGAGAAGAACACACAGTCTCAGCATGTTGGTGGGTCAGGGTCGAGCCACCACCATCAACACCAACACCAGCACAATCGGAGGTCGAGCTTCCATGGCAGAAACCAACCCATGAACAGAGAAAGAGGCTTTCAAAACAACACAAAGGTGAAGCAGATTTATGTGGCTAAGCAGACTGGTAACAGCAATGCCTCTGCTTCCTCCACCACCACCACTACGCCCTCGATTTGATTCTTGTTCATCATCATCATCCATCCAGGTCCGTTGAGATATTAAACCATTTCCAATAACCCAACCAGCTTTGGCTTCATAAGGAGGAGATGTGGTTTTTCATAAATTTTTCATTAGATAATTAGATTTTGTCTTTGGTTTACTCGTTTGGGGGTTTCTTGATATGGGACTTTAGTATGATTAGTTTATTATTATATACGTTGGTGAAATACTAGCCGTGAGGTTTTCGACCCAATTCACGGTTCCAATGTTTTCCCCTTTGTATCTGTTGTTAACATTATCTTATCCTTTACAAATCAGGAATCTTTACAGTTGACCTAATTCTCATCAGTAACAAACAGAGCTCATTGAGTAATATCGTTAAGAAGAACAAAAGAACACCCTTATAGAGAATCTAATGTGTTTTACGAACGATCATGATGACTCTCGAGATTGAGTGACCATATTTAAACATTAAGCTAAGCTATAGATAAAATCTGGTATATGTATCTTCAGTAATATTATAGATAATTATGCCTCAGTTAAACAATTATATAACAAACAGAGCTAATCTATATCGTTCAGAACAACACCTTTTATAAGATCCATAAGCTCTTCATCATACTCATGAATTCTTCCATGTTAACTTCTCCATCATCTGCAGTAAAGACTTGGACGCAGAGTATAAGTACAAGAAAATCAATGGATGATATATTCAGTGGCATGTGTCAACTAATCAGCCAAAGAATTAGCGTTTCTTTATTCTTCTTAAACTTGTATAAAAATAAGACTTGGACGCATAGTAGAAGTACAAGAAATTCATAATGTTAACCACTCTATACAACATCATCAGTATGACTGATCAGTAACCAATATCAGCAAGTACGTTAGCCAAGTTGGTTGTGTACATAATATAGGAAATACTGTATAGTAATTAGTAAACATATTCAATTTAATATTTCCTATATTCTCTACAGTTTGTAGACATGGAACATATGTTTATAGCTTTTACTCATTGAAGTTACAATATACACTCAATAACAGTTACTTCAATTTTGGTTTTATATGTACATGCCAGTAACAAAGAAGAGAAGAAATTAAAAAATAATAATAACAACAAAAGATTTTGATACCATTTTTGATGTAATTACGAAATTGTGGATGCTTGTCCAAAGCAAGCAAAAGAACAGTATATTTCGTCATATGATTCTATAATTATTTCGTAAGGACAACGTCTTTCGCATGTGAAGCATACAGGTCGAGTTGAGCAAGTGTTGGCAAGGATAGAAATCTTATATCCCAAGCATTTGCCACTTTGTCCAGGTTTCACATATGGATCTCTTCCTAGTAAACATTCGATATGGAGTGCCATTCCACATTCATTGCATGTATAAAACCCACTTTTTTTTGGATATATATCTTCCTCGCATATTTCGCAACAATAAACCTCATCATTTGCATATTCTTCGTAAGAAAAAGCTAGCAAATGCTCATCATGTTTGTACCTCGCCTTATGTGGAAGAGTGGCGCAACTAAAACACAAAACAAAATCGCATTTATCACAACTCCAAGGTTGTTCCTTGTTCACTCGACAGATGGAACATTTTTTGCGTGTGTTTTGATCACATGTTATGAACAAGGGATGTGGGTGAGAATGATGATCGAATGGCTCACATATAGATGCACAAAGCGTGTCCAGCTCCCAACCACAGTCTTTGAGATGGCACACATATGTGAAACCGCATGAGAAACGATAACATTTTCTACATTGGTTCCAATAATAAAAAAATCCATAGTGGAATGTAACTTGATGTTTTAGAATCAATGGATGAGCATGTAGCATGAATCGTGTGACACGGGGAAGATATGCACATGATTCATGTAAAATGAAATCACATTGCAGACATCGATACAACTTACCACCGTCAATAAAAGGAAGTATGCACATTTGACAACGCTTGTTTTCATTGTACACTCTTTCGATCATTTCGTCGAGTCGCATTTGATGATTTGGATGACTCAAATGTCGTATAATCCCATCACCTTCCTTCTCAAACATGTTAGTACTTTCATATGCTTCTTCAGGCTCTTCTTCAAGTTCTTTCCCATCACATACATCACTTCGCAATGCACATTTAGTATGCACGGCATAAATGCATCCCTTTATGCAAGTGTATTTCCCATAATTTCCGTTTATCTTTGCTTGACAAACTCCACAGCTAGTCCACTCTTTGTAAGGAATACTAGGAGTGAAAGTGAGACGATGAATATGGCGGGATACTTGTATAACATATGGTAAATAAACACACTGTTTATGAACAATGAAATCGCATATGAGACATGCGTATAAATAATCGATTTCCTTCTCCAACCCACAAACATCACAAACCATACTGGATTTTCTAGGAATGTAATGGAGGGTATGCTCATGCCTTTTTGGATTTTCTATAGTAAGGGATGTTGGGTGGTTTCTCACACACACTGTATGGATCATAAAATCACAAATAAAGCAAGCGTAAAAGCTAGTGAAAACGAATCTTTTACAAGAAACACAATACAAAAGGTCGTTAGAGTTGTAAGGTTCGGAAAACCAAACAAGTTGGAGAGGATGTTTTGGATGATCAGTGGATTGGAAGAGAAGAGGAGACTCAACACATTCTTTGTGATAGACCATGTAGTACCCATAGCAATGACTACACTCGTAATAGGGTTTTCCTAGTATCTCTAGATAACAAGATGAACAAAGGAATATTGGTGTTTGACCTTCTTCATAAAACAAGAGTTGAAGATGGTGGGACTTTTCGTCTACAGCAGCATCAGAAATGCAATAGGGACTGCTGATAGCGTGATGGATTTTCCCACTAATTGTTATCATTTTGCCATCTTTATCTTTTTCAAATCGTTCTCTTGGGCATAGAAGACGACATGAAGCAATGTTGGGAAGAGGATCCATGGATTATTTAAGGCTTAACGGTTCTTTTTCTTTTTTAATAAGAAAAAAAAAAAAGGGTAAGGTTTCGTTGTGACAAAAATTTGGCCAAGTTACATATTTATCTACTTGCCAATATTTTTTTATTGACTCTCACGCAAAGCAAGAATAGGATTCTTTTACAAGTGTTCAGTTTTAAGTTTTGATAATTCTTTTCTCAAAGCCCCCATTCTGAAAGAAAAAGGAAGTGTGGAGGGAAACAAAACATTCTATGTTCTTTTCTTAACTAATTGGTAACAATTTTTTTTTTTTTTTGGGGAGATGCTAAATTTATTTATCAAAAAGAACAAATGAAACCAACTCGTACCTTAAACCGCAAAAGACTCATCTTGTCTCACAAGCGTGGGACTATATTCGTTGCATAAGAGAGCGGAGCTGAGGCCTTTTCGTGACAGCGTAATGATGTGATTCTATTATGTATCGACTTCTCAATTATCTGTATCATTTGGTTCATCGAAACTGATTTGTTGTTGAGTTGACGCGCATTTCTTTCTCTCCAAGGTGGTAAATGTAAACTTGAAAAGGTAGACGAAGAAGAATGTAAATAAGCTTATCATACGAGAGCGAGTTGAGATTCGAGAGACTATGGCTTCCCAATCCTCATCTGCGTCCACTCGGACCACTCCTAACAAGTCACTCACAAATCACAATATCATACCAAACCGTAAAGATGCAAGGATAAGCAATCGGTAACTAATTTTTCACTCTTTTAGGTTCTGTTATAACAGTTCAATATAGTTACTTTATTCGTTGACCCATCACTCAAAAGGCAAACTGGTATAATATAGTTACAATCTAATGTATTTTCCTAACGATCACGGGCACACCTTCAAGACTCGAAGAGTCTAACTACTAACAGATCACTGTAAAATCAATACACATATGGAAAAGAACAGAGACGTGAATCTTCATGATACGCAATGCAAGGTACTCGAGTTTTCACAGAGGAGACTCATTGAAACACTAAGAAACTTTTGCCACTAATCAATCCAAAGAGATTTGTTTATACAGAGAAAACTGATACAAAGACAGTGAGTTAAGGACCAGAGTTGCCATTCAGATAAGTAAGCTAAATAATATATCATCTTCAGTAATATTATGAATAATTATGCCTCACTTAAACAACTATAACAGAGCTCATCAACAATATCGTTAAAAGAACAAGACCCCTCTCTAAGATCCATAAGCTGTTCTCTTCATCATCCTCATGAATTCTTCCATGTTAACTTCACCATCATCTGCAGTTTTGAGTTTATGTAGTTTTATCATATATCATATAATCAAACCAAGCCTTGCCACCAAGAGACAGGAAAAAAAAAGATTAGAAACTTACGGTCTCGGTCTGCTTCTTCAACCATCTCACGTATCTCAGCATCAGTGAAATTCTCACCTAAGTCCTTTGCCATGCGTTTAATATCATCAGCAGAGATCTTCCCCTAAAATTTTTAAGGGGAGGAAAAAAAAGTTAATTCATAGAGAAATTAAAATCTAATGAAGTAAATAGAGAGTGAATAAATACATTTTTGTCAAGATCAATGATTTGGAATGCCTTAGTGAGCTCTTCTTTAGTGTCTCTTTCACCAATCTTAGCAGTCATCATATGAACAAACTCATCAAAATCTATAGCTCCACTTCCATCTTTGTCTACATCAGCTATCATTTTGTTTATTTGCTTCAAAAAAAAAAACAAACACAATCATCATGTATCAATATCCATCGTTCCTTAAAATGGAAAAAAAAAAAACAAAAACTCAATATGAAACATATAACAATACCTCTTCAGTCATTTCGAAACCAAGCGCCCTGTATCAAAAAAAGATAATAAAAAATCAAGAAATCAATTCCAAAAAAAAAAAAAAAAACCAAAATCATAATAAACTTTTAAGCAAAAAAAACTCAAAAATCACCTCATAGCAACATTAAGCTCTTTAGCATCAATAGTGCCAGATCCATCAGTATCAAATAACTCAAAAGCTTCCTTAATTTCTTGCCTCTTCTGTGTTGTTAAACCATGATGACGTCTAGGCTTCTCTTTCCTCGAAACACCTCTGTACAAACTCGACTGATGCAAAAATATTCGGACAAAACATTAAATCTCGAATGTTTCATCTACATACCAAACACAAGACAGCTCAATTTATGTTTCTACAAACAAAACAAATCCCAACTTTAACAACTCATAATGAAATCAAAACCAAGTGTAAGTAACAAAAGATATCATTTTTTTTCTCGCCTAAAAATCTTCAAGCTTATGAGCTCCCATATATAAACCCTAATTTCGTCAATTGTAACATTCGAAGTTTTAAATCAGATCTTAAAAACTCATAATGAGAAATTGTAATCTAGCAGAACCAAAACCCACATCTGATCCCCAAGAAACTGATAAAGAATTAAGAAATCAAAGATACGAACCATTATAATCTTCTTCGCCGCGACACAAATCGGACAGATTTGTTGGTTTCCGCGTTCGAATTCGCCCAAGAAATTAAAAACGTTTCTTCTACTTTCCTCTTTTTTTTCTTTCAGTACAAAAATGCGGTAAATCAAATGGGTCAAGTGGGCCTAACAACTAAGGCCCATCACTACTACAATCCCACCACACTGATAAAATGCACAGTTTTTCAGAATTATTGATACAGAGGGAGTACTAGATACGCAGGATTTTTATATGTTTTTTATTTATATAAAAAATAGGGCAATTCTCAAAAATAGCACAAAATGAGGTTTTTGTGACATTTTTAGCTCATATTTTTATTTAAGACACAATTAGCATTTTTATTAAAGGACCTCATATTTTTAAGGTTTAGGATTTAGGGTTTAGGGTTTAGAAAACCCTAAACCCTAAGCCCTAAACCCTAAATTGTACCTCCTACCCCCTAAAAACTATACCCTAAATTCTAATATAGTCAACCCAAACCAAAATAAATAAATTATGAACTTCATAAAATGCTATTTTTGTACTAAATAAAAATGTGAGCTATTTGTGGAACAAAAACTTGTTTTTGTGCTATTTGAGGGAATTTCTCTAAAAAATATTTGATAATAAAATATTTTCAAAATTTAAATTGATTTGCAACAGTTTGTGCCCAAACTCACCAATTCAATTAAGGTTGGGAACCAATTTCTTAATTTAGTTGATCAAATATGATCATTTGGTATTTTTTCTATTTTTCTTTTTCTTTTTTTTGTGCAAATTAGTATTCCTCTTATACAACCGTTTATATTGAATCTTAAATATCATAATTCTTGTTTTGTTTAAAAAAATTCAATTCAATAACAAATGATTATAATCCAAAAACTGAGTTCCAAAAATAAAGATGTTATAACCTGTCACAGAAACAAAAAGATGTTATACTACATTATGAGATAAATGTATCCATCATCCTAATATGTTATACTACATTATGAGATAATTATATCCGTCATCCTAATAAGATATTCATTATGCAAATATATACAAATAAATATATATTGAGAAATTCCTTCAAATAGCATTAAATAATGTTTTTGTTACACAATTAGCACACATTTTTATTTAGGACAAAAATAGCATTTTATAAAGTTCATAATTTAATTTTTTTGTTTGGGTTAATTATATTAGTATTTAGGGTTTAGTTTTTAGAGGGTAGAGGATAAGATTTAGGGTTTAAGATTTAGGGTTTAGGGTTTTCTAAACCCTAAACCCTAAACCCTAAACCATAAAAATAACAATCCTCTAATAAAAATGCTATTTGTGTTCTAAATGAAAATGTGTGCTAAGTATGTCACAAAAAAAACTATATTTTGTGCTATTTTGATAGATATATATATATATATCCAGTTTTATTTTATCAACAAATAAAATATACAACTAACTAGTTTCTTTAAAGCTGTGAGGACATGAACCAATCAAATTAATTTGCAAGCTACCATCATTATGTATGAATATAAAAATGCATGTAATAATTCAGCGATGATATATATAAATTTTAAAAAATTTGTACGAACAAGTTGGGATGATAATATAATAAAATAACTACAAACCCATTCTAGACATTGTATACTAAAAATGATTAAAGAAAGAAGCATGTTGACTCACCTCCATTCCTACCTGCCAAACCGTTGACTAATTCTTTCGGGTCGGCTCAGCGTAAAATCAATTAGTCTGGTTTGACCGGGTAACCAAAATTCACAATCGATCAAAATGGGAATCAAAACTTGTTTTTTCGGAACTTTTGTTCCTTTATTATGATTTTAGTGAAAAAATCGCAATTCATATATATATATATATATATATATATATATATATATCATTTGTATTTTCATCTACTGATAATGGGTCTATGCCAAACCTAAATCACCGGTTTGGTTTAGCCTCTGTTCAACTGTGAGCTAGAAAATAAAATAAAAAAACGATGCGACAAATTATCCGATTCTCCGCAGCATCTCCATCATCAACTTCGACCTTTCTCCTTTTTTTCCTTGTCCACTACATAAACCCACAACACTTGTATATACATATATAAGTATCTCCACTCTGTTATCTTTCAAACACAGTACAACAACTTCTAAGAGAGAAAAAAAAAAAAAACCAAAACCATAATTTTTTTATTTTGAAAAAATCAGAAAAGAATGAGAAGCGTGGTGAAGAAGCTACTTTGGTGCGGAGCCAAGATCTATGCTTCTTCGAGAACATCGACATTACCAGAAAAAGGGAGGGTTCGGGTTTACATCGGTAAAGATAGAGAGACTCAGTGCAAGCTAGAGGTTGAGGCTAGTTTACTAAACCATCCAATATTGAATGATCTATTGAGGTTGTCTGAAGAAGAATTTGGATACTCGTATGAAGGGGCCTTGAGGATTGCTTGCGACATTGATGTATTCATTAAACTGATCAATACTATACTTAAAAGTCAAAACCACTAATCGTCATAACCCACCATCCCTTTTTGCCGTAACCTTAATTCTAACGTAGTGTTTATACCGTATCTTTTTCTTCATTTGTTTGTTCCTTTATCAGAAAAGAAGAAACAAAATGGACCAAGTCCAATTTTTTTTTTTTTTTTTTAATGATTGGAGTCGGATGTCAAATGATGTGTATTATTAAGTAGTGGCTTCATCCCATTGATTTTTTTTTTTTTGTTTATTTGGTGACCGAAAGATTTTATTCTGAATGCTATTATTTGGCAGAGGCAGCAAAAGCAGAGTTTCTTCTATTACAGGCAATCGTACAAATCTAACTACGTACATCATGTACGAATCATCAATTCACCTGAAAATTACGGATGTTTACTACTGGTTTAAGTCAGATTTGGATTCGGAACTTTTGAACTTTAGTTTTAGAGGAATACTAATATATAAGCAATTTACTTGAATTAACGATAGATCATTTTAGTATATAATCCTCATTTTAATCAACTACATTATCTTTAGTTTTCAAACAAATTTGACTTCAGACCAGTCAGATGTTGGTTCCATTTCAGATTTCTTTTTCTTATAAAAAAAAATTAATTGAAATCTCCTTTAACTGAAACAGAAACTTTGATTAATTTCCACAGTCTATCTGAAGTAGTGAGGTTAATATGGATAAATCCACCCCATTTAACCCTTTTCCATTTAAATTCATCTTATTTAAATCCATCTCATTTAAATTTATTTAAATAACACTAGCCCATTTAAACTCATTAAACTATATATAACAAATTATTTATTATTATTGTCTAAAATTAAATTTTCCCACACTGTATTCTTTCCGTGAAAATCGTGTTTTCTTTTTTTTTTGTAAAAACCATGTTTTTTTGGATTTTTCGCCAAAACCAAACTTTTCCGCCAAAATTGCAGCTTTCATATATTTACCGTAACAAATCATGTTTTCACATTTTTTGTAAAACCATATTTCTCCGCAAAAATTACGTTTTTCCACCAAAACCAGGTTTTTCCACCAAAATTGTGTTTTTCTTTCTTTTCCATAACAAAATACGTTTTCCGCATTTTTTTGCCAGAATTACGTTTTTCCACCAAAATTATGTTTTATGTATCTTCCGTAACATTTTTTTTTGTTAAAACTATGTTTTCCGTCAAAGTCTTATTTTCTGTAATTTTTCTTCAAATTACAGAATTATATTTTTCCACCAAACTAATATTTTTTCACCAATATTAATTTTAATTATAAATATAACTTGTTTTATATAACCATAAATAAATTTAAATAAATATCTATTTATTTTTGTTAAACCCCATTTAATAAATATATCTAAAAAATAAACTCATTTGATCCCATATAATTTTACATGTTAAAAATGAGTTTAAATAGATTCACATTCCTTTGACATACACATATTAAATGGGTTTACAGACATAACATCTAGAGTAAGCACTCTATGCAAAATCAGGTATTAAAATAATTAAGTTTATATCACACATGGATTATAAGAGAAGCCACGCCCGTCAAAAGTCAATACAACAGAATCCAAGAATATACTTTGATATCTATTGTAAATATAAAATTATATATATCACATAGTAACAGAAAATCAAACAATCATTCAACCGAATCAGGTATTATACAATGGACAATAATGTAAATATGTAATCTAAATACAAGTTGGGTCCAAAATATATTGGTATTTTACTATTTGTGTGTGTAATGTTACAATGTTGAATGGACTCCACGATTGTTTGGCCATCTCTAGTTTACATATCCCAATCGCGAATTATACTATATCCCCACCACGTTTAACAGACGCTTAAATTAAACGCCGTTAATATTATCATCTCGGAGGCGATTGATTCACGGTGCACGCCACCACTCTCGCCCACTGCTTCAGCTTCGTCTTCACCGTCTGTGGATCATCGCCTATTATAAAGCAAATCGACATTATAATTTATTACGCAGATCGTGATTTGTGTGTATATATATATTTATATGTGTGTGTATAGGTTTATACATACTGTTTCTATATACGGTGTGGGGGCTAGTATCGCCGTCGGAGAGTGAAGAAGACGACGTTGCGGATTTGTTAGAAACGGTGTCGTTGTAGCTTTTTTGAACGGCGTAGTAGAGTTCTAACGCGGGAAGCGTGTTCGAAAGTCTCGGATCGGCGATTTCTGGGGATCCGAATCCGAATCCGAGTTCGAGACTAGCTTTGAGCTCGTCGAGGTCTTCGTCCGTCAAGCTCTTTCCACGGCGGCGGCTGCGGCGGGAGATATCCTGGCGCTTTGACCAAGCTTCCTCGCGGATGAGATCCGGAGACCACGAGTGTTGTTTCAAGAGAGGAGAAGGATTAGACGGAGGCGCGTGGTGACGACGCACTACCCCCGGTGAGGGGGTGTGCGGTGGACGACGGGTTTCACGATCAATGGCTGGTTTTTTTGGTAAATAAGTGGAAAACTTTGGTTGAAAATGTTAGGGGGAATGAGAAAAGTTAGTTGATGATTGGTTATAAAGGAATGCAAGAAAGAGCGTTGCCGACTCAGAGAGAAATGGGCCGGCCCAAGTTATGATGACCTGGTTTTTTTTTATTGGTTAGTTCTTACCTGGAATTAACGTACCAGCACAAGTTGGCAATTGTATAAATAATTAATTAAATACTATAAATTTTGAAAATTCTTCTTTTTATTATAGAATAAAAGATATTATACGAATAAAATCTGATAGATAATCGCTTTTATGTAATAGAAAAACTAGTGGGTTGATATTAGATAAACGACCTTATGTTAACATCATCAATCTTATAAATGTCCTTTCGATATAAAGACCGTTTTAGATTATAACGACGTGGATTGATTAATTTTAGGATACTTTCTTATGGATTTATGGCCCAACTAGCTTCTAATGGCCCAATAACTATGTCAATCCAGAAATCAGAATTTGCGTAGGTTCAGCTTAATTGTTGAAAATGCATGTGTAGGAAGCGACAACGTGTAAACCACTAATGTCCAAATGTACCAACAAATACATCTTTATGGCCGGTTAAACTAACCGTATATGAACAATACTTTACTGCTTGAACTTCTTGTTGAAATCATAAACGGTCCAATTTAGACAGTGAACCAAACTTGGCAGACTCATGATTATTTCCGACCAACATAGCCGATGATCATTAGGTCAAAACTCAATGTAGGGGTGGAGTGGAGTGTAAACATATGAATTTAAAAAAAAAAAATATATATATATATATATATAGAAAGAAATACGCAGACCTACAAAATCACTTTGGTGAACCTCATTCCAACACCCAAAAAAAAAAAAATTGAACTAAAATTCAAAAATAATGAAGAAAACAATGAGAAACTCACTTTTTTTTCCCGCCACCGCACGCACGCTTGCTTGCTTCTACGATGGTAGGCTTTATAGACATCCTATAACCTACCAAGAATCGATTTATAAAGAACAGACATGAGATATCAACCACACGAGTGCTTATTGTTAATGTGTATATAAAAGTATAAAGTTTATGAAAAGGCGAATGGTTTATGAAAAGGAGGTAGTGAATTAAACAATAAAGTTTCTCCTACTTTAACTAGATTAATCGTCCATTTTATTTATTATAGGTTTCGAACTTTCGAATGGTTATATAATCTGAATAAACAATAATTGTGTGGTTTTATAGTTTGAAATGCCAGTTTATCCAAAAACAATTTGTGAATTTAGCACAAATCAAACTTTATACATTTGCTAGCTTTATATAATTAACAAATTCTTCATGTTTTCTTCAAAACAGCTGATTTGGTCATATTTATTATCTCGGTTGTTAATATATTGTCTACATTCATTCGATTAGTAGATAAATATTCTATGCGTCTTTATTTATTTATCTATATTCATTTTTCATTAACTTCGAATCGAATTCAGGCTATTAATTAACTAGAGTGTAATTATGTTTTATAAGAACATGTAATGTGTTTATTGTGTATATATGTTTAAAATTTTAAATAGCAACTTGATGTACCTATATTATTATGATACGGCCTACTTGTTCTCTTAATTATTCGCAAAATAGGTTATTGTGGAAGGTAACGAGGTATTAAGCACATGGTGGGAGCTTTAACCCACTCTGAATTTATTTAGTAGTTGTGATATATTAGAGTGGTCATAGGATAATATAGGCCATCTTTGTTTAGATTGCTATTATATTAGAGTGGCACACCTTCAAATGCTCTAAAAATCAATATTTCTTAAGAAAAAACTTACTATCAAAATTATCGCTTAAAAATATATTTATCAAAACTAATACATGTATAGTGATCTAGTTATATATATATAGTTTACTACATATCTAATCACAAATTTTTACTTGTGCTAGTAAAGTTAATATTATAATTTTGATTTCATAAGTAAACTTAATATTACCTTTAAATATTTTTTATTTATTTTATCGGGTCTTTTGCTTATTTATTTCTTCAATAGGTTGATGGAGAAATATTATACAGCAAACGTGAGCCCTTCTACGTTCTCTTAACATCATCACCCAACAAGAAAAATCAATTAGGAAATCCAACCAATCACAACAAGAGATTTGACATTTTAAATAATTCTTACGAAGACATTGAACCAAACCAAAGCTGTTGGACCAAATTGACTGATCAATAGTTTTTTTTTTTTTTTTTGGGTTTTAATTGACTGATCAATAGTTGTGTTGGAGTGGACATAACAACGGTCGATAGAGTCGAAGCCACACAAACGGACCAACATTGTCTAACGATAATGACTTTTTGTAATGACATTTTAAAATTCAATGATATTGCCATAAATTTCGTCGACATATATGTCAAAGATATAAGGAACAGCACGTGAAGTCGAAGGTGTTTGACCTTATCATTTGTCGTGCAAAATAAGAGGGTTCATCTAAACTTGATTAATTGGGATAGTCAACTGGAGGTTATATTTGATTAAGAAAAAATTAGAGTATATAGTAGATATATTATATCTTCTCTCAATCTGTGTCATAAATATGTAAATGTCTTTAGTAAATTTGCGTGATTGTCATATATAACGGTATAAAATTAAAGAAGTAACATCAGGATTAATATGATTATTAAGATGATCATTTTGGTGAATTTGGACGAAAATGTTCTTATATCATTTTTAACGTCTCTCTCTTTCTATTCCTTGTATATTTTTTGAGATTTTAGCTCTTCTTCTCATTTTCTTTATCATATCTTTTCATACAAATTAATTCAATCTTGTCATCATGTCTTTAAAAAATATTTACAAAAAAAAAACAGTAGTTTTTCCTGCATCAGCCAGAATTTGAATTTCAAAATACGGACACAATGGATAAAATTTGGGTTTAAATAAAAATACGTTATTCCAGTAAACAAATATAGAAAACTTTCATATTTTAATATATCATTCTATTGTATGTTTGTTTAGAAAACGTGTTATAAGAATATGTTACAATATACCTTTATAATATAATAATACATTACTACCTAGAAACACATAATATATGGTAAGTTTGTTATTTAAAACAAAAATCAAACCATGACATAAACTAGGAAAAAGAGCCTGTTTTTTTTTCTAATTTGAATATTTGATTACTATTTTTCGTAATGCTATTTTGATATAGCATCATGTAATTTTTAATTTTTTTTGCAAATTAGTAATGGTCTTGCTTGTTATTTAATTCATATGTGCAACTATATATAACTTAGAATTAGATTTTCTCTTTTTACATAGGAAATTCAGCTATATAGAGAAAAAAAAAAAAAAAACTAAAAGTCTTAAACATATGGTAGAATAAGAACTTTCAGACAAGATCTGGGCGATCAATATATATCTCTAATTAGTGTAATTTTAAACCACATATTAATCTGCAAAGACAACACAACTAGATGAAAGTGAGAATATGCATTCTAAAAAAAAAATTATTTTTGAATTCAATCGATCAATCGCAACATACATATTCTTAAATAATTAATGAACTACTTGCAAAAAATGGCACCTTCCCATATATCTCCTACAAAAATCATTTAAAGATATTGATTATGTGGTTGGGACAAAATGGACCCTACAAATGTCACACAACTTCAGCTAACACAACAATTAAACATCTAACTTGTAAATGTTCCAAAAGCTTCACACCCAGACAACAAATAGTATTCAGCTTATGACAACATTTCATTAACTCTCACCCATACCTAAGTCCAACCTTTCACATCGTATATAATATAGTTCATGTATCGACTAACAATGGTCAATTGTAATAAATAAAATAAATTTCTTCATTTGTCTTCGATGATAATAACAAAACCTCTAGTAACTAATATTACCTACATATCTGATCCAGCTTCTCTTCTACTCCATTTTCTTATTCTTTTTGTAATCACGATATTTAAGGTTGAAATTCATATTTTGGGGGATTATACTTTTCTTTTTTATCTTGATGCATGATCGGCGACTACCAAAATGGTAACCACTATAATGATGGATTAGTTCAAATAAATAAATAAATAAAAAGAAAAAAAAAACTTGGCGATTTAGTAAATAACATAACATTACCTATGTTTCAGCGAAATTGTTTTTTAGCAATATAATTGGATCGTGTATGTGAAATGTGAATGGTACTCCTATAAGTATAACACAACTTAAGGGTTGAGAAAAAGATAGTAAATAATTTTAAAAATAGGTCGGACACAATTATATCTGGACAGAGCAAGTGGATCGAGTGGTATACAAGTTACTTAACTGTAGTTAGCTTGATAAGTTATTATCACTTTTAACATGTTGATCACTAAAACAAACTCGTATAAAATAAAAGAATGAAAAAAATCTGTAAAAAATATAACTGATGAATGTTGATTGTATGATACTTATAGATTTTGTTATTGTGATTTTTGTTGAATGCGTGAACAAAAACTTAAAATTGTACAATTGATAAATACCTGAAATTGCCATTGACTATTAGAATATGTTATCTAGTGTGGTGGTGTGGATGCTATTTTATTTGTTCAAACTGAACTACAAACTAGGAGAGTATAATAAAAGTTTATTTCTTGAAACGACCTAGAAGTAGGGTAATTTATATCTATATAATATAACATTGTGCATTATTTGATTTGCGAGTGTAAACAATATCAAACAAATGTAACTTACAAGTCAACTTTTTTCTTCCTTTTTAACGTAATAAAGTCCTTTGCTCCATTAATCAAGCCCGATTCACGTACGGTACGCAGAGTATATGCCGTTGACCCCCTAACATATTAAATCTGACAAGTAAATTCATGGAAACTTGACTATAGTTCGTATCTATGCGTAAAACCGAATACTAAAGACATTTACTAGGATTGAAAAGTTGTTAAAAATAAATATATAGCAACACCTAACCTGCAGTAAAAACAAATTCGATACCATGTGGTTAAGCTGACAAAATGACCGTTTAATTTGAAATTTAAGCTTTTAATAATATAGGCAGTTTCGACGACGTTAGCAAATGAGTACACAAACTATTGTGTGTTTATATAGATGTATTTTAAATTATTTCCACACATTTTAAGAAGCTACTGAGAAATGTTATAGTATAAAATTATTATTTAGAAGATTATGCTTTTTTCGATTTAACACTAGAAACATTTTTTTTTCTCTCTAAAGAATCCATGCCATATTGGTATTAGCATGTGAGATTCCCGAGTAGTGTGGCCTAGAGTCGCGTGACCATTTTTATTGCTTACCCCCAAAGATTATGCCTCAACGGTCATAGATTCACTCCCGCATTAAATTAAATCACAACTATATAGTTAGATAAGTAAAATCTTTTAACATAAAACCAAAATACAAGCGGTGGAATTTTCAACTGTACAACTGCAATTCACGCGTAAGCTGCATGTGTACTGTCTTTTTTTTGTTTTCCCTTGTTTCTTAAGACTTTCCAATAAGGATTGTAAAAGAAACAAAATACTCTAATCCATTTCATTATAAATGATGTCTTGGTGTTGTGTAGACTAGTATGGTAGTTTTGTTAACTGTTAAATCCACTGAAAAAAATATGATTAAGTGGATATCAAACAGTAATGAATATCGATTTTGTCTCTAATTAAATGAGGAACATGATTTGATGCAGCGTGGCAAAGTGGGTATGATATTGGCTTACGTCTAATCACATGTCAACATTTTGTTTATTATCTACAATGCTCCAAAATCGGGAACAAATCTCTAATCCCACGAGGACGACTTCTAAACCAAAACCGGATAAAGTTTTTGACAAGTTCAGTGCCAATACTTAAACTCCGATGATAAAAAAGAAGACAGGTTGGTTGAGGAATATTGATCTATAAGTTCATATCAATCAAATTAAAACCCTGCTTTATACCAGACATATTGTAGAGAATATTTACATACTAGAGTTTTTTATTTTCCGCTTCTAGAATTATTTCACTAACAACAATGTAACTAAAGAAATTAAGATATTTCGTTTTGTAATATTTGACCGCATTGCAGTATGATGTTGTATTCAGCTAACCAATCAGAAAAATGACAAGGGAAATAGCGTAATATGATTTAAAATTCACATCTCTACCTCTTTTTTTTTTCTGTACGTTTGATCTGAATGTCAATTATAGTCCTTAAAAATGGGTTTAAAAGAAAAAAAAATTCAGTCAAATTCTGATATAAATATATTAGTTGTTTCAGGAGGAGGAAAATATGAGCCGACTCTTTCTTGTGTTTTGATTAACATGATAATTTATGTCCTTGCTTGTATCCATAATTCACGTATGGGTCCTACGTGTTTCCAAGAAAATCAGAGCCGCTAAAGAAAACAACTACACAAAAAAAAAAAAAAGTAAACCGATCAAAAGAGGTATCTAATGCTTATTTTAGATAATTAACAAAATAAATGTAAAGAAGAATCTCAATGAAGAAGAAAAATACAAACACTTTAATCATCCAATTAGTCTAGTCGATGAAGTCACTAGAGATTCTCACAAATCGTTCTTTTGCCACCACTATTTATGTATTTCACAAATTAAAAAACAAAAACAAAAAAAAATAGAAAAGACAATAAGTAGGACCCACCAATAAAAAAAAACTTGCTATAAATAAACGAAACTCTTCACTTTGATCAACAAAGGCTTGTTCTCTCTATCTCTCTCTTTCTCTTTGGCCTTTTATCTTTTTCACAGTTTCGCCATCAACACATATCTGAAACCCCATAACTCATAAAGCTTCACTCTTTTTTTCACATTTTTGTTCTTTTCCCAAAAAAAAAAATGGTCGACGTTGATCGGAGAATGACCGGTCTCAGACCAGCTCACGCGGCGGGTCTCCGTCGTCTCTCAGCTCGAGCCGCCGCACCAACGACACCAACGGTGAGAAACAGTCTCGTCTCTTTCTCATCTCTCGCCGACCAAGTGATCTCCCATCTAAACACTTCAAGAATCCAAGTCCAACCGGGTCTATCCGACGCAGAATTCGCCAGAGCTGAAGCTGAGTTTGCATTCGCTTTCCCACCGGATCTTCGCGCCGTTCTCACCGCCGGTTTACCCGTCGGCGCCGGATTTCCAGACTGGCGTTCTCCAGGAGCTCGTCTTCATCTTCGTGCCATGATCGATCTTCCTATAGCCGCTGTGTCGTTTCAGATAGCGAGAAACACATTCTGGAGCAAATCTTGGGGTCCGAGACCTTCTGACCCGGAAAAAGCTTTACGGGTCGCTAGAAATGCTCTCAAAAGAGCTCCTTTGATGATTCCCATTTTCGATCATTGTTATATTCCTTGTAACCCGTCTTTAGCGGGTAACCCGGTTTTTTACATCGATGAGACCCGGATTTTCTGTTGCGGGTCGGATCTATCTGATTTCTTCGAGCGTGAGTCTGTGTTCAGAGACTCCGATTCTTCTCCGGTTATTTTAGCTAAGCAGCGTTCGGTGAGTGAGAAGTCCGCTGGGTCATCGTCGTCGTCGTCTTCGTCGAATTTTTCACGAATGAGCTTAGATTCGGGTCGGGTTCACGGGTCGGGTACACCGAGATGGGTTGAGTTCTGGAGTGATGCGGCGGTGGATCGTCGCCGGAGAAACTCGGCTTCTTCGATGTCGTCGTCACACTCTTCCTCGCCGGAGAGATATCTAGACTTACCTAGATCCGAGACACCGAAATGGGTCGACGATTACGTAAACCGGATCGGGTCGGTTTTAAGAGTAGGCGGGTGGAGCGAATCCGACGTAGATGATATTGTCCACGTATCGGCATCTGGTTTCTTTGAGGGTGAAATGGTAATTTTGGATAATCAAGCGGTTCTTGATACATTGCTTTTGAAAGCGGGTCGGTTCTCAGAGTCGCTCCGAAAAGCTGGATGGAGCTCCGAAGAAGTCTCGGATGCTCTCGGTTTTGATTTTCGACCGGAGAAGGAGAGGAAACCGGTGAAGAAGCTATCTCCTGAACTCGTCCAACGAATCGGGAAACTTGCCGAGTCGGTTTCTCGGTCATGATATTCCCCAATCGAGATTCTTTTCCTCCCATTAATTACGCCCTCATGAATACATTTCTTATTAAAAAAAAAGTTAAAAATACAGAATTAGATTTTAACGTTTGCAAAAGGTCTAAAATATATGTAATCTTACATTTTGCCTCTAAACAAAAAGTTTAAAAATGGGGAGCGCGTTGTACTGTGAAGAAAAAAAAGTACACTGAATAGTAATAATTAAATCCAAATTTGTATATTAATGTCATTTTTTTTCTTCTCGTGGGGGCTAATTTGATCAATTTGCTTTCGCGGGGTGTTTTTAGATGATTTACTTTTAGGGAGAGGTTCAAGTGTGGAATATCTCTAAAATCTTCAAAAAGAAGCACCAACGCACGTGTGACGACTTTCCCAAACAAAAACGCAGAATAACGTTATTGGGTCCCGCGAACGATGCCAAGCCGACGTCGTTTTCTTAACGCAACGCTGTCTTTTATTACCCTGTATCTTTGTAGTTAGTACGTTTCCAACGACGTAAAAAAACCTATGAAATGATTACTTTTTTTACATAACATATTTGAAATGATTACCTTAAGGCTTAACCACGATATAAACAAAATAGATATCAGTTTTTTTTTTTTTTTTCCATCTTTTGGTTTTCTTTCTAACAAGAGAAAAATTAGTTGTGACTTTGCACAAAAAGGAGCAATTGGGATCAATATATGTTTCGAGAATTTTTGAATTGCTTAAGGCTTTGCTTAATGATGTAATTAATGTGGTCTCTGGTGAACACATATAGCGAACAGAGGATGAACAATCGCGCATGACATGTATATATTTTTATCTTGTTTCTTTTAGCTTTTTAAAATAGGAGAGAACGGATAGTAATAATGGTTCCTTACTAGATATATTTGTGATCTAGTCATTAGAAATGTGTCCACGTTTTAAAGAATCCCACAGTCAAAGATCCGATTCATGACATCGAGTGTTAAAGAAAGATAACGGTTTCTAGATAAATTATTGAAATTAATAAAATGAGAGTTAATAAATTTTTATTAGTGAAGTCCCCCCCCCCCGGCTCAAGATTTCACCCTCTAAACTTTCGTTATTTTTAATTATGTTTATAAATTTTAGAATAAACAGGATCCTTGTGATTTCATAATGGATGAATTCGGTGAATGTACGATTTTGTTTGTTAGTTTTTGCAGATGGTTTAACATGTTTTCAACAAATGTTACGTTTATCTTTATTTTGAAAAGAAAAAACAAATTCTATGTTCAAAGCAAAATAATGTTTTGGGATTAATTTGGACAATTATTGGGGATATTATTAATAAATTCAGAGAAATTAAAAGATTTGTACTATTATACCAAACACTTAATAATCCAGAAAATTATGAGGTTAGATGAGATGTATCAGAGAGTCTACAGCTAGGTACACTCGGAAATAAAATGGTTGCTTTCGTTGTGATCAGTGATCATAACCAACCTTTACCAGTAAAAGGACTGTTGTTGCAATCATTATTTTCCAAATAATAATATTCCTAACATTTCTGCTACTATTATTCTATACCAAACCATCTTGTACAATTTTATATATTTCCCCTAAAGAGGGAAAAAAAAACATTTTCCATTAAAAAAACGCATAGAATAGTCTTATTATAAGACTTTAATCCAGTGAACTGTTCTGGTCTAGTCTGATCTGAGCCAAACAAAAAACATGAGAAACTGAATCGAGTTTGACATTTGAAAAACCAAAACCAAAACTCAAACTAATTGGTATACCAAGATCTGAGTTGAAATTTAGATTGTTTCTTAATTAAAATATACTCCTATCTGATTAGAATTTAATACAAACCAAAATAAAAATTACACCAAGCTAATATTCCAAAATGCAATATTTTTTTTTTATTGAACCGAAATGCACTAACGTAAATGTGATTATTCAAAGATTGTGAGAGGTTCCTTTATGTATGATACTGTAGTATCGTACTTGTAAATATTATAATGTCGGTCCACAATAATATTCGCAAAACGGTCACTATAACCACTAAAACAAAACCATCTGATCAGACCGTTGCTCCTGCGATCACGTGCAGATCCCACCGCCCATCACGTTCCTCCCCATCCGTCTCATAATTCCAACATGACATGTCAGATCAGATCTGGACCGTCGATTAGATAGATGCGTTAAGGCATGTGGTGGTGACTGGTGAGAGTCTGTGAGTCCGTGTATCAAAGGGATGGTTCGGTCCGCTTAATATGTTACGTGTCTTGGTGAAGTGTGAACTATTTATTAGTTGGGGTTTGACTTTTCACTTTATTTATATATTTAATTTGAAGATTTAATAATTTTAATTAGTCTTCAACAAACGTTGGTTTCATAGATTCTCTAACAAGTTGAAAAAAGAAGAAGATAGTTGGTGTAGTTCGCTTTTCTTTCGGCTGGTATGTACATCGCAATCTATCGCTATTGGTAGAGTTTTTCAAAAAAAATATAATTGGTTTTAGTAAATTGGGGAAAATAATATTACTGTACAAAGTACAAACTTTTGACTACTGCTTGCTCTGTGGGGTAACCACAAGTTTGGTCCAAGAGCTTAGGTAGATTTATTGCGTTTGGAATTTTGGATCCATGATGATTCTTTTAATAAGAATCCAAAAACCAAAAGTCTTACAAGTACTTTCTATAATGTTATAGAGGCATAGCTCATTGATTTCTACACCGTAAAATTAATGTTATAAAAAGATATGGATTAAATATATGTATGTTGGATCTTTTTTTTGGGGGGGGGGGGTTTACATTTAACTTGTAATTAACCTAATTGTTTACACTAGTTATTATCTGTTACAAACGGTTCTGAAGATCTAAAGATCCCCAAAAAAAAAAAAAAAAAAGGTTAAGAAGACTTAATAGTGATCAAAATTTCCTTTACTAATTTAATGGGTATGAAGATGAAAAAGTCAAATAAACTCCTCAGCTCAACATCATCTTTAAAGGATTTTCTTGATGGGCTCAACAATATGCAAGGATTTTCTTGATTTGACTCAAAACCAACCTTCCCTTTTTTGAATTTAGGTTTAATTTAACTTGAAAATTCTAAAAATAAATAAAAATAAATAAATAAATAAATTGAAAATTCTGCCCTAATCCAGATTTAAACCCAGTTAAGTTACATACCACCGTTATATACTTTATGCAACATAAGCAAATACAAAAGAACCATGTGCTATAGGCCTGTATTTGAATGGGCCAAATAAGCTTTCAAGCCCATTTGATCATAATGAATTAGTGATGTCGCACGTCGGTTCCTTCTCCCTAACCAGGTTTTCTTTAGTTTTTTTTTTTTTTTTTTATATGTTTTCCATAGATTAAATTTATTATTTATCTATTGAAATATTCTTAATAACCACTTATAAATCGACCGTTTTGCATAGAAAATTTACGTATATAATGGACCTTTACCAAGTTTCTAATATCGCATTTAGATACCGACATGTTCTATGGATCTTCAACAAGATTGAGAAGATCGATGAATTTATGATTTTCTGCTAAACCCACAATGTTTACAATCGCTCAAGTCTTTAGCAATACTAGGAGATGGTCTCAAGGACTGACCGAAAATGAAAGGTTTCGTCATAACAAAACTTTCGTAACCTTTGAGATATTTACATGCCCTTCTAATTAATTCATATATGGAAGACAAACTATTTTGCTTGATCCTTTCATCGTTCGTCCAGAGATCTATTACTCAATAATGAAAACAAATATATTATCTTACAGTATAGTACATTTTACATATGTCTTGACGAGAAGCACCGCAAATATATATATATATATATATATATATATATATATATATTTTGATACATTTAATATAGCACAAGAGACATGGATGGGTGTTTAAAAAACAAGAGTCAAAGAATGTACCAACAAATACCAAAAACCTACTAAAAAACAAGAAACCAAAAAAAATAAAAGAGAGGAGATCCAATAAAAGGGATCTATGAATCTATGATCTACTCTACTTCATCCCATAATATTTCCTTATTTGGCAAAAACTATTTATATTTTTTATTAAAAATAAATCTTTATCGCATCACCCATTTGTTTGTCTTAATTCTATCATATATATTAAAATTGTTATAATCTTATTCTCCTGATTACGGTACGGAGGCTCCTATCTTCTAGGTTTTGACTTTTGTTTGCCTCTCTTTACATGACCTTTCTTTCTTTCTTTTTTGTTCTTCTTGATTACAATTTAGTTGGATTAATCCAGTATTGTAATGTAGTTGACATTAATCCTAAATAAGTAAATAGTATGCGTACTGACTTTGTATGAAACTGGTGAGTATTGATTCAGAAGTTGTCTAAAATTTTTAAGAAATTTTTAGTATTTCTTTAAGAAACCCCCCCCCCCGGGGATATAGTGAAATACATACAGTTATATAAATATAGAATAATAATAGCAATAATTAAAGAGGGGTGCATGAACTTTATCCTGTCACAGAGAACATGAGAATTTATCCGAATAAAAAGAGAGATTGGCGAGACAAACAAATAAAAATAAAAGAGCATTGAAGAAAAGATAATACGAAGAAAGTAAATTATATATTTATCTTATTTTTTAATATATGAACAATATAATAACTTATAAAAAGAAGAAAAAGATAAAAATGTGTCAGAAGAATACATAGCACTTGTTCAAGATATTATAAGATATTATAAGAGAGTGTTATATATAAAAACTCTGATATATACAAGGATATTGAATCATCAGAACAAATCAGTGGTAATGTTGGGACGATATTGAAAAATATTTATTACTAATATAATTCCTTAGAAATATTTTAATTACTAGTAGTATCTTAATAGTGTCGGAACTCGTGATTGATCATTTGGGATATAAATTGTGGTGTTAATATGGAGCAAAGGGCATGGATGATGCTTGGGACATGAACACAGCTGTATCACTACCTTGCCTTAGGAGGCAACCTACCCCAGTTTTGTTATTCAATTATTAAATATAAATCCTTCTAGAATATTATGCGATTTGCTCCCAATATCCCAAGGTTTGTTATTTTAATATAGTGCCCATCCTCAACTAAATAATACGATAACAATTTTGTTTTTTTTTGTTTTTTATAATATATACATCTGACTAATTTTTCAGTTGTGATTAATGGACAAATACACTAAACTCCATTCTAGATTTCATGGAATTCTATTGACTTTTTTATAAGTTTTATTTTATATTTAGGGGTTTCATATAATTAAAATCTCTCAGATATGCTCTGTACATCATTATTTTTTGGGTGAATTGATGAGACTATATGTCAAATCGTTATAGGCGTTTTAGAATTGCATTTTTGGTCATAAAAATATATACAGTATTATTATTATTTGATTCTTTATTGGTAGCATTTTAAATTTGCGCTCGATTTCAACGGCATTTAGTCAATCAATAACGCAATGAGTGACATGGGTGCTTTTGATAAAACAGTTAAATAATTAAAAAAGAAGTCCTCGAGAGACATAAAAAGTACGAACAAGACTTCGAATCTTGGTTAAGAAATATAGATTCGGTGGGAAGGAGGAGTGTTTAATTCTAACAGTGACTTTCTGGAAGTAAAAAGGTGAAAAAGGGAAAATAGCATCTATTTTTGTTACTTTTAAAGTTGGGTTTCTTGATTGAAGAAGTAAGCACAGTGAAACGTCATCGTTTCGTTGGTTTTCTTACATGTTTCAGTGTCAACATAAGAGGGTAAAACCAAGTCCAAAGCAACTTACTGTGTCTGTCTATTTTTGTCTAATTACAGGGAAGAAGAAGAAATCAGCATACATTTAATTAACAAATAAACAAAAGTAATTGTTTGATGTATCGAATGCGACGTCAAAAGAAGTTATTTTCTACATATGAAAAGAAAAGAAAATGATGATTTTGCATAAATAAAGCCAACCATTAATCTTGATTGAAGATAGTGAGGTTTGGACTGATGCATTTTTAAGGCAACAGTCATTTATTAATTTGCTTACTGAAATGCTTCCTTGGTAACTAATTAATGTTTACTACTTTCTCTTTCTTTTGTTCTTGATTTGTCAACAAACACAGCCACAAAGAAATAAAGGAAAAAGGATACTACACGAAGATCGCAATAAGTTCTTCTCAATCGGTTTTGATAAGCGTGCCATATACTAACGCTCGACGCCAAGTGAGATTCGATTTTATTATTTATAGACAATATAATAAGACGTATAAATTGAAATAAAGTATTACAAATTCTACCGATATGTAATGGTTTAGATTCGCGAATGTGTATGTGTGAGTTACATATATATATATATATATATTTTAAAATCCATGCTCTATTCATCTTCTTTCCTTCTATTTTTTATAAAAATAAATATTTATATAAAGTTCTGCGATTACATTTGAAGAGGTTATCACACCAATCTAAGTTTTTTTTTTTTTTTTGTGGTAAAAACATCAATCTAAGGAAATACAATGGCATCACATTAATATTCTCATGCATATAATATTGGATCCATATTAAAGAATTTAATAAGAAAAAGTGGAATTTATTTAACGAAAAAAAAGAAAAAAAAAATTGAATTCAAGGTAATATACATCTCGCCGTCGCCTGATGAACAGATCCCGGCGAAACAGATGGGTTCCCTGCGTTCTGACATATTTCATGTGGATGTGGGGTAGTTAACAACTATAAACAAACAAACAATAATATAAAGTTAAGATTAAAAAAGGTGAAAAAACTACACGACTAAAGTTCAAAGTAATTATTATTTTTATAGATCTAGGATATAAAACTTTTTTATTTTTTTTATTTTGTAACACAAAAAAAAACAATTATAATTGTAGGAATAGGAAAATTCATGGTGACTGCCTCAACGGTGAGAGCGGTTCATGCACCTTGATTTGTCCACAAGCGCCTTGGTTACTCGTGGGTCCAACATATTCCACTGGTTTGTGAAACGTGGACGGTCGATCTAAACAAAAGATAATCTCTTCGTAAATCTACGGTCAATATGACACACAATTCATCAAATTTTTCATTCATCAGCTAAATGAATACATGCATATAGCGATTTCGATCAGCTGCGGTCGCTTGCGAGTTACGACGATTTTTGTTTTATAACTCGAGTGATCCGGTTCAACGAACACCATGAGTTCCGAATCAGATCGTGGAGACATTTTACTCTCTAGTTGATTTTCGGGTTAATGGAACATAAGATCCGACTAATTTCGAGGTCTGAAGAGACCATGTGAATGTTCCGGTGACCAAGTGAAAATAAATAGAGAGTTCCGCACTTGAGGGAAATCGATCCCTACTTTAGACCAACATGACAACCTCCTCAAATGGGAACCATTACACCACTACCACTTGATTAGTTGCGATGATTCTACACAAAGTCGATATTTTAATCCTACTTAACTGATTTTATACAAACCTAGCTAGTATTGAAACTATAACATATAAACTATATAGTTTTAAAAATAAAAAAAAACATATAAACTATAGATGAATATATCTGCTATAGGAGAAAACATAAAAATTATATACTTTATTCATTTCTAATTGATTGTATTTCTAAGATTTTCACGCATATTAAGCAAACATATTAAAAATTGATTAATAATGCATTATTTTTTGTGATCAACAATTTTTTATAACTCTAAACCAATAGAATTCAATTTTTTTTTTGAAATTTACAATTTATCATCAATAACTAATAAATTATGCATTGAAAACCTAAAAATATAATTTTTTTGAAAAAAAAAATTTCTAAGAATACAATCAATTAGGAATGGAGGGAGTATGTTATAGCTTCAATACATTTAAAAAACAAAAAAATCATATGTATTTTGATAAAATGCCATGCGCAAAATAAATATGATATTCAATGCATGGAACTATATATGGAAGGTTGGAACATCCATGTAACAGCAATGAAACATTTTTCAACAGGTAGCTAGTATGCATACATACAAGTATACAATATATGTGTGTGTAAAAAGTTCACGAGTGTGTAAAATAGAGAGAAAACAATCCTAATTGTTATGTGTATATATTATACTATAATAAGTTAAAGAATAAGAATGGGCCACAAAGTGCTATATAAATCCATCACTTCGTGTTATATTGCTGAATCTCTGATTGGTAGTAACAGTTTACATTTTGCACATAACTCTTCCTCTCTCTTCCATCATCATCTCTACTGTGATTCAGACACACAAAACCCTAAATTTCAAGCTTTGTCAGTCCATATCTTCTTCTTCCTCCATACCTTATCTCACCAGCTTCTCCATATCTCTCAAAGAGAACGAAACCTTATAAATTCCAAAAAAAAGAAAAGAGAATGGATAATACCGACATTCTAATGAACATGATGATGCAGCAGATGGAGAAGCTTCCTGATCACTTCTCTAACCCACACCCTAACCCTAATTCTCATAACATCATGATGGTCTCCGACTCCAACACCCACCCATTCTTCTTTAACCCAACCCATACCCATCTCCCACTTGACCCAACCATCTCTCACCACCACCAACCCGGTTTAAATTTCCGGTACGCATCCTCCACGTCATCATCTCTCCAGGACAAAAGAGGAGGAGGCTGCAGCGACAACACCAACATGGCGGCGATGCGAGAGATCATCTTTCGAATAGCCGTGATGCAGCCTATACATATTGATCCGGAAGCTGTGAAGCCACCGAAGAGAAAGAATGTGAGGATCTCTAAGGATCCACAGAGCGTAGCGGCTCGGCATCGAAGGGAGAGGATAAGCGAGCGGATTCGGATTCTTCAACGGCTTGTCCCTGGTGGGACCAAGATGGATACGGCGTCGATGCTCGATGAGGCTATCCATTACGTTAAGTTTCTCAAGAAGCAGGTGCAGTCTCTGGAGGAGCATGCGGTGGTTAACGGCGGAGGAGTGACGGTGGCAGCCGGAGGAGCACTGGCGAGTGTTGGTGGAGGAGGGTATGGAGGAAAAGGTTGTGCGATTATGCTGTCTAATCATCACCAAATGCTTGGAAATGCACAGATTCTTAGATGATGATGCTGATTTTTAAAATGTATTTCAAATATATTAATATGAAGAGAGAAGAGTATTCTATGAGGAAAGTGAATTTAATATCTATTGAGGGTATTTTCTCTATTTTTAAATGGTTTTATCTTTCCGGGTTTCGATAGTGTTTGGGATAATTAATTAAAAGTCAGAGTTGGGGTTTAAAGAATAATTAAGTATGGTACATATTTAACTATCATTACTAAATGAATAAATCCCTTGTCACTGATCATGCGACATGTTTTAGCCTTCAGACATCTAGTTAGGTTTCGTGAGTTGAATATTGCTTTCTGTCTTGTTTCTAATGTAACAAGTGTGTAATGTATATGTCATTGTCATATCGTACTTGTTCCAGTACGTTCTTGATGCATATATAGGTCATAGGTGTATGATTTTGTGAGCCAACTTTCTAGATTTCTTTTTTCTTTTGACATCGTAAGCCAACTTTCAAGAGAACAGAAGTTTTGGGGGACAAAATAAAGAATATTTTTGGAGTAGAAGAATATTTCATCCGTTTAAACTAAGAGTTGTTTAAAATTTAAACTCTTATTACAAAATTGAAACAATGTGATACTTTTATCGTGTAAGATTCTGCAATTCCTTAATCTAATAAATTTTATTTGCGAATGTAAAATTATAATTCTCGGATTTAATGAATTTTTTTATGAAGCAAAATAAATGGTTTAGAAAGTAAATTACAATATATATTGATTTTATTATTGGTGAGCTTAGAATATTATTTTCTATACAATTGTAAAAGTATAACAAAAACTGATGAATATAAAAGTAGTTACGTAAAATTAGATGTTAACTAGTTCTCTTCTTGATTTAATAAATCGTTTTCTAATTCTAAGTTAACATAGGAGAGAGGGATATTGTATTTATCTTGCTGTATATGTAACTGTTTATCTTTTGAATAAGTCTATATCAAATAATTTGCTCCCTTCATGATTTTTTCGTGCTTGTATAATTTTCTCGGAACTTGAATCTACAACATTCATTACAGAAGATGGAGAAACCCATCTGATCTGACATCCTAACTTGTAAAAATATTTTATACTCCAAGTGAAGTGACCAGAGAGAGCGGTACAAATTATTGTGTCACAAGGTAAGCCTAAAAGACCCGTTTCACAAAGAAAAGCCCATTAAGCTCACAACCAATATGACCAAAGACCGTCCACACCAGGCCACAAATGAGAGATTTTTTTTTTCTTTTTTTGGTCGTAACATGACAATGCCACTGATACAAATTAGTATTATTAACTGTATTCAATGGCGTATAGATTTATTTGATAACAAATTTACATCAAACGTAAGTCGGGAGCGAATTGCAAATGATTGTTGATAGACTATGAGTTTCGTGAGTGATCTATTTCTATTATGAGGTTAAACCTGAATACCTAGTCCGATCCCTTATATGTTAACTAGGTCTCTTTTTTGATTTGATAAATCGGTTTCACCTTTGTTTCATACGCTTTTCTTCCTCTCACTCACTCTCATTTTACTCCACAGATCCGAATCCCTATCTGATACCTCATCTATGGTTCAGATGTTCTCTTTTGTATGATCATGTTGATCGGTAATTTCAGATGTGTTTTTGTTTTTTTGTTTTTAATGGGGTAATCGGCTCGGTAGCTTTTTAATTTACATTACTTTATTTTACTATATTTTCAAATATATTTTGAGTGGCAATAATCTGAAGTGGCTTCTTAATTCTTATAATATTAGGCCACAATATATGGGTCTGCTAAAAAAAAAATATGGGTCTGATACTATTATCGTATATCCCATACAATTTATTAGAGCCCACGACGAGATGAAAAGAGTCGTGAGTAGTCCAAACCCATACAATCTCGTGTTTTATATCTATTCGTTTTGACTGATAATTTGAAGAACTGACCTAACCACTAGCAAAGTCAATTATAAAACTCTTTTCTTTTCGGGATTCAAGAATAGTGTATGGCTTTTATCTTTATGGAAAGTTTCAGGAAAAAAAAAGAAGCATATGTTTTAACCTTTGACTTTTGGCTTTAACAATTTTTTTTAAAACGTGTTTAAATTCATGTTCATGCACTTGGTTTCGGCCGCCCATTTTGGGTTTGGCTTAAGACCACCTAATTCTAAATTTATCAGCTCAGTCAATGAAGTGGATACAAAACACTGTTTTCAATCCTTGTTCTCGATCCATCTCGTAAAATTGACCGTAAAGATTGTCTACAATCCATATTCCAAGGAATATTCGGAAACCTTGAATTATGCCTATCTTTAGAGGGACAGGGACCCCATGTATTAGCTTTGACAAAATCGATTCCAGTTACGATGCCAAGTTGAATTACTTATTTTTTATTTTTGTTTTTATTTTTATTTTATAAGCGATCAATTATGGGCATTTGGTTTACCGCTTCTTCAGGATCAAAAAGTTTCTGTAGACGCAATGTTTTAGTTGAATTACTTATTTAGGAGTTTGTGGTAGAACAAAACACGTATATGTTTCTCCATTAATTAATATGATGTTTTGAGCTAATATGACGTCTACATATATTAAAACTGAATTTTATACTATTTCGTTGATAATTATACTCAAAAAAAAAAGTAAACGTCTGTATGATTGTGTACAAATCTATTGTCCCAACTCATTGATTAACAACACTATATTCCATCAATACCTATTATAGACGTCCATTATTTTATTCCATCAATATTCAACGATATAAAAACTATTATAGTCCGGTGATATTCTCGGAATTTTACATTTCTTAAATACTTTTATAACTATCTACTATTTTTTTCTATATGTTATTTTGGTTTAATATACTATGTCTTATTTAATAAATTAGCAAGTTGTCCTACATTAAAAACCAAAAGAAATTTAGCAAGTTGGGGTAGGAGTAGGGCATGCACAGGCTTTTAGGTATGACAACTATAAAATCTTCTAAGAGCATGTTCAATGGGGGGTTCTTAGAGGGGTTCTTAGAATATAAAATTAATAAAATTTGAGTAAAAAGATGAGAGAGAGTGTTTTTATAGTAAAAAGAGGGGATAGTGGAAATATAAAATTATTAAAATTTGAGTAAAAAGAGGAGATGAGTGGAGATGAGTTTCTTAAGTTTCTTAAATAAGAAACTGAGGAGAGAGAGTTTCTTAAAATGAAATAATGTGATTGGTGGAAAGAGATAAAGTGGTGGGTGGACGTGGAAGAAAGAAAAAATGAAATAATGTGATTGGTGGAGAGAGATAAGTGTAATAATGTGATTGGTGAACAGTGCTAGAACCTCATTAGGGGTTCTAGCACTGGAGAGGTTCTAGCATTGGAGATGCTCTAACCCTTTATCAAAAAAAAAAAAACTATAAAATCTTCTATCCGTAAGGCTCACGACTTTTTTCCATTCCACTAGATATCTCCAATTGTATAACCGTATTTACTTTCACACAAGTAGGAGGAAATGCAATTTTTAAACGAAATGGAAATAACAATAGCATGCGTTAATACCAAGCGACAGTTGAGAGAACTCTATAATGTGTAGGATACAGAAGAATCATAGAAATCTTCTTGGACAAACAGAAATAATTCTAAACAGAGAGGAAAAAAGTATAAACTATGATAAAGTAGCCGAAAGAAAAAAAAATTAAAGAAAAGAAAAATCGGAGTATGTGATTGGTTCATGGTACCAAAGCCCAAAAAAAGGAAAAAAAGGGTGCAAGTCGCAAGATCTTTATCCATTTATACAGATAAACAAAATCTATATATTATCGAGAAAGATATTTGTAGAAGAAAAAAGAAACTCTAAGAAACAAATAAATAAATCGAAGGTAATGAATTTGGTGGAAAGAACATGCGAACATGTGACGGTGACGGAGTGATGGCTAAGAATATACTACTAACTTCACTTTCCTCAAAACTCGCGTTACTGTGTCTCGACTTTCGCGCGTTCGTCATCTTCAGGTTCCGTTAATGTCTGTTATCTTCTTTTTTTTAATAATATAATAATGGAGAAAAATCATGATATTTGTCTTTCTAATAATATTATTATAAATTTATGAAAAAAATATAAGAGCCGCAACTTGCGAAAGTCTGTTACTCTGTTTGGAATCGAAGACTTCAGGTCTGATTCCGACAATAAAGAAAGAAAAGTAACTAAACTTCATTGTGAAGCACTTCTTTGCTGTTTCTTGGCCACTAATTTATGTATTTAATAATCAGTACTTTTATATTTGCAGAGTGCGAGGTGCGCCGCAATTTATTTCATGACAATCTTACGACAATGAATGCATGATACGGAAGTATGCTTATGATGATTATATATTTTACTGGTTATTAAAAACTATAGTAGATTCTCTAATAGACTATAATCAACCATTATTATATCATACATTATAGAAAGTATAAAACTAATTAACAAACATTATGAGCACTATTGTTAACTAAATTGTGTATAAACGTCAATGTATAGAGAAATATCGTAACATAGTTTATACCTATATGTAAGTCATGTAGTCAAACTATAATCAATTGGATATGAGAAATATATAGAAACCATAAACGAAAAGGGATATACGAAACTATACATGTTAAAAAGATGATTAGAGTACTATTTTCTATGATTCTCATGCAATCATGCCCATTACGATCTCAATCTTGGCCGGCCAAGCAAGTTGTTGTGCAGACTTCTATATTAAGCATTTTATTTACGATTAAAGTATACTATACCCTATAGATGTTGCTGGATAAAGTCATATATCGAAGACTGATTGGAAGAGTTGTCGGATAAAGTCATATATCGAAGCATCAAAATCTGGTGAATATAGCTATTGGAATTGGTAAAAAAAAAAAAACAATAAATAAAACCAGAGTGCAAATTCACATGTGACCACTTCATTGTATTCAGCATTTTTCCCACCTATCAATATAAGTTGATTTTTTTTTTTTTTGACAGAGAAACACTATACTATTCGAAAATGCAAATTGTTGCTGCGATAAGAATATCCGTCCTTTTAGTTTTTTTTTTTGTTTTTTTCCTTTTCTTTTCTTATTAATAACTACTTTCAGTTTACATTAAAAAAAACTATACAAATCCATCAAGACAATCAATAATATAAAAAATCACACACACTATACAGAATCATGTGATTATAATAAACCAAATCAATCGCTTATAATAATATCATCGTTTTACATCATTTATATGTGTTGAAAACGGTGCTTTTTGAGAGATAAAGGCGAAAATACTAGGAGAAAATGCAAAAACGTTATCAAATGGAGAAGAATTTGATACTTGGATTGGCCAAACAACAATACAAACGCCAACTTGCATTTTCACAACTTTATTTATCAACTGCCCCTGAAAGAAGTTCAAATTATGATCTGATCATATAACAATACTGGTCGTCCTAGATTGGTTAATTAACTCACGGTCAAGAGTTAATTAATGATTGACCATAAAATCTCTATATCAAATCCCAATTAACACCATTTAATCAAAGTAATTTTTTTTTTCATTTAACTAAATAGTACTATTGGGATTTAAATATTGTACTCCCTCCATTCTTAATTGATTCTATTTATATAAAAAAAAAATTCGAAAATGTTATTTTTCTATTTCTCATACAAGTTTTAGATTTCTTATTATGACTTTTATTTAATTACTCTTTTTTATCAAAATAATTAGTTAATGAACACAAAGTTAAAATTGTTATTTCAACAAATTTTTTAATGTCTATGTAAATCTAATAAATAGAATCAATTAGAAATGGAAAGAGTACGTAGTATGCCAATATTGATAATAGAGATGTACTTGATCAAGTATTTGGTGTGATTTATTCCCTCTGTATCACAAAGATAGATTTTCTGAGGGTTTCACCAGAATTAAGAAAAATAATAAATGATCTTGAAATTAATAAAAAGTTATTCTCAAGTTTTTTTTTTTACTTCATTTACCATTTTCCAACAATTATAATTACATCCAATATTAAATGCTTTATGATTTGTTTGTTGAGATCTTTTCAGATTTCTTCTACGTTTATTAAAAAGCAGTTGAAAAAAAACAAATTTTGTTAAAAATCTCAAATTCATCCTAAAAGTAAAAGCATTAACTAATTAATTGATATTGAAAATGAAAACACATTAAATCTATTATAGAAAATCAATCTTTGTGATACAAGAAAAAACCCTCAAAAAATCAATCTTTGTGATACAGAGGGAGTAATTTTTAATAAGTTTTTAGATGATTTGGTTAAATTTTGGTGAATTTGGAATTTTGTTATTAAATTTTCTAAAATTTCACCTAAAACAATGAGATTTGGTCTTTATATTTTTTAGTCAAGAAATCCCTTCAAATCTCATATGAAACTTGTAAATCAAATCTTAGAGGGTGTATTTGATTAAATATTTGATGTGATTTGAGTTTTAATAAGTTTTGAGATGATTTTGTTAAATTTTGGTAAATTTAGAATTTTGTTATTAATTTTCTGAAATCTCAGCTAAAAGCATGAGATTTATGTCTTGTATTTTTAACTAAAAAATCCCCTAAAATCTCACATGAAATTTTTAAATCAAATGCTAGTAATGTTTTCAATAACAGTGAATTTGATAGTATATTTTAAAATTATTAATCCAATAACACTGAATTTTAAAATATATTTTAAAATTCATGTTTAATAACATATGATTTGTCACTTAAACTCAAATCTCTTTAAATAGCCAGTTCAATATCTCTCTTAGTACTGTTACAGTAGATTTAATTATAGATTTTATAATCACTAATTTAATAATACTAGAATTTTAAAAATATTGTAAAATTCAAATTTTAATAATAGATAATTTATCTATTTAACTCAAATTTCTCTAAATAACCCGTTAAATACACTCCCTTAATGTTTCTAATAATTAATAGTACTGTATTTTGCTAATACTTAATTTCTTTTTAGCAGTCCAACGTGGAAATATCAAGTATTCCCTCCTCATCACGTGCATTAATTATCCCCAAATATTTAAACTTTGAAACTAGATATTACTATCTAAAAAATAAAAAATAGAAAAAATCCGAGTACATATATAATAAGGAAGTTGCGCCATGAGGCCCAAGTAACAGTCACGACCTACGTGCTCTGTATCTCTCTATATTTGCTAAAAGGACTTCAAATCCCTTTCCAATTCTGAAATCCAAAAAAAAGAGAGGAAAATTTTACCCTAAGGCCTAAACCAAAACTTCACATCTATAAAACCCGAAACCTTTCTTTACAATTCTCTCATTCAGATAATTTTTCTTCGTACCATCATCTCTTTCAAGTTGTGGTTTCAATGGAGTGGGTTCGTGAAGAAACAATCGGATTCGGAACCTTTTCTACTGTCAGTCTAGCCACGAATACTAAAGATTCCGGTGAGTTCCCGGCGCTTATGGCCGTGAAATCATCAGACTCTTACGGCGCTGCTTCGCTCAAGAACGAGAAATCAGTGTTGGATTCACTCGGTGCTTGCCCTGAGATCGTACGGTGTTACGGCGAGGATCTAACGGTGGAGAACGGCGAAGTGATGCATAACTTGCTATTGGAGTACGCTTCAAGAGGAAGCTTGGCGACACAGCTGAAGAAACTAGGCGGTGAGGGTTTACCGGAACCCGATGTGCGTCGCCACACAGGATCGGTGCTTCGAGGATTACGTCACATCCACGCAAAGGGATTCGCTCACTGCGATATAAAACTCGGGAATATTCTGTTATTTAACGACGGCGCCGTTAAGATAGCTGATTTCGGGTTGGCGGGGAAAGTTGACGGAGTTTTAACGGCGTCAAAAGAAGGTGTGCAGATTAGAGGGACACCGTTATATATGGCGCCGGAATCTGTTAATGATAACGAGTATGGATCAGCGGCTGACGTGTGGGCGTTAGGATGCGCTGTAGTTGAGATGTTTAGCGGCAAAACGGCATGGAGTGTGAAACAAGGATCGCACTTCATGTCGCTTTTGATACGTATCGGTGTCGGCGATGAGTTGCCGATGGTTCCTGAGGACTTGCCTGAAGAAGGAAAAGATTTTTTGTCAAAGTGTTTCGTTAAAGATCCCGAGAAGAGATGGACGGCTGAGATGCTTTTAAACCATTCATTCGTAGCCGTCGATTGTGAAGACGATCACCGCCGAGAAGATGTCGTTGTGTCTGTTCAGGTGAAGAAGGAGGAAGAAGTACCGACGTCGCCGAGGTGTCCATTCGAATTCCATGATTGGGAGTCTATCTCATCGGATTCACATACGCCGTCGGATTCTCCGGTGGAGAGAGTTGGGAGTTTGGTTAGTGAGTCGATCCCTGATTGGTCTGTCACTGAGAATTGGGTCACCGTCCGGTGACGGGAGTGGTATAAAAACAGGGGAAAAACAGAGTTGTAGGCAAAGGCTAGGTTATTTTTTTTACACCTAGTTGGGATCCAAATACAACGGTTCTTATTTGTATTCTTTATAGTTTATTTTTAATCGATTTGTTGATACAAATATCTTCATTTTTGGTTTCTTTTATCAAAATCTCGTCAATACACATAAATCTGCTCATAATCCATCCATCAAAAAGTGTAGAGGATCGTGGCCAACACACGACATCTTTACTTGAATACTTTGCTTCTCTCGCACCATAATCTCAGTTCAATACGACGTCAGTTTTGTAACTTCGGAATTTGGTCTTCATGCGTTCTCTTTATCAACTGAAATGTAGGCACATGTTTAGAAGCTCCATAGTAAATATTTCATGTTATATAAATCCTCAAACCTGTGACCCATAGAATTAAGATGAAGTTGACACCAGAAAATCAAATTTTCATTGCGAGTTAGAGCATGTTCAATGGTGATTTTTAGAGGGGTTCTTAGAATATAAAATTAATAAAATTTGAGTAAAAAGATGAGAGAGAGTGTTTTTATAGTAAAAAGAGGAGATAGTGGAAATATAAAATTATTAAAATTTGAGTAAAAAGAGGAGATGAGTGGAGATGAGTTTCTTAAGTTTCTTAAATAAGAAACTGAGGAGAGAGAGTTTCTTAAAATGAAATAATGTGATTGGTGGAAAGAGATAAAGTGGTGGGTGGAGGTGGAAGAAAGAGAAAATGAAATAATGTGATTGGTGGAGAGAGATAAGTGTAATAATGTGATTGGTGAACAGTGCTAGAACCCTAATGGGGTTCTGCATTGGAGATGCTCTTAAGCACTTGTTGTCACAAAATAATACCTTCAAGCCGAGGCAAGATCGTCTTTGTGTTATCTTGTGTTTTTCTCACTGAAGCTGCTGATTCTGAACCAGTGAAACCAAATAAGACAAATTTTGATTGGAGTGCGTTAGTGTGAATTTGTTAGCCTTGAAGAAATTTACATTATCATGGTTTTAGCTACAAAATTTTGTTTGAAAAGTGATTGTGAATTTAACTAAGAAGTAAGAACAATGAATATAATTTTTATGATCCCTAACCTAGATTCCATTTGCAAGCTCTTTTCTTTTATATGTTATCACGGTTAAGAGTTTCTAACTCAATTAAGCTCATAGTTAGGGCTAACGTAAATGCCCAAAGAAGACTCTTACACCATCTCCAACGGACGGCCTTAGCAGGGTTCTAAACCCAATAAGAAAATAAAAATAAATGAAAAATGGATTTCAGCAGAAGAACCGATTATTAACTAAGAGGTTTTAGAGCCGGTTCTTAAAGGTGACGTGTCATCACATGAGTGGTTAACCCAAAAAAAAAAAATCAGCTTTCTTTCGTCTTTTCTCTCTTCGCAAACTCAGAAAAAAAATCTCTGTTCTCTCTCTCTTTTCTTCGCAAATCTCAGAGATTTGTGTCTGATTCTGTTGGTTGAGAGGATAATTGAGTCTGAAATTGCGTTTCTAAGAGTTTGAATCCGTTGATTGAGAGGAGAATTGAGTCATCATCTCGACCTTACCATCGGCGATCACCAAATCCGAGATGTGAGACTCGAAATCGGAGATTTGAGACTCGAAATCAGAGAGTTATCATTCAAGGAAGCTCCAATATCTTTCTCATGGTACGAATCTAACCCTTTCATGTTTAGATTGTGATAAATTATTGTATTTTTAGGGTTATCTGATTTTAGGCATAGATTGTTTGATTTTGCTATATAGTTTCGTAATTTGATTTCTTTCTCTCTGTTTGTGTTGAGGTTAATTGGAGAAACTTGAAGTGGAGAAGAAGATGTTGTGCTCGTTTCACCAATGAAGCAAGGTAAAGCTTCCTTTGTATAATCTTAATTTTGTTAGATCGAATTAGGTAAAGAATTTCTGGTGATAAATGCTTGATAGCTACATTGATTAAGTTAGTCTTTTGTTCTTGTTTCTGTTTGTTGATCAATGTTTGTGTTATGTTCTTTGATCAATGTTTGTGTAATGTTTGTCAAATGCTTGAATGATGAGTAATGTTTGTTTTGTTTCTTGAATCGGTTCTGTTAATGCTTGTGTTATGTTCTTTGATCAATGTTTGATCAAGTTTGTCAAATGCTTGAATGATGATCAATGCTTATCAAATGGTTGAATGATGATTACCTTGTGTCTATGTTCAATGCTTGAATCGGTTCTGTAATGCTTGTGTTGTATGCTTTGTTTTCTGGAAATGAGATTTTGTATAATATAGACTTTGTTCTGTTAATTCTATCTACACATTGTCTTCCATTTATCGTTTCTTCATTTTTGCTTGTCTTGTTTCTTCATTTGTAGGTTGGACAATATCGTTTCTACACCTTGTCCAGATTTCTTATGATTTCATAATCTATATTTTATATTTTTTAAATTTCATGTAATGCAAAATAATCTTGGTTTTATAATATATGTTTATAAATTGTAACAAAATTAATTATATTAAAAATAAATTATTTTTTAAAATATTAATTTTTATTCTTAAGAACCCCTAATGAGGTTTTACCAAAGAAAAAATTCAGAGTTTTTAATGGAGTTCTTAACTTTAAATTATTCAAAATTTATATTATAAATATTGGTAAGAACCCCATTAGGGGATCTACCATTGGAGATGCTCTTAAGATAGAAAATCTTAACTGAAACATGTTAAAGTGTTAGGTGAGCCAGAAAGTTCCAAACAGGTCGAATAAAAGCTAATTTTGTAATCCTAGCAGCTTAAAAGATTCTGATATTGATGAGTTTTCCTGAAAATCAATAAATCATGTAATTAAATGTTACATAATAGACTCAACATCATCTAACAAATTCACTAATTACATCGGACCACAAAGATAAGGTCAATATCGCATGAACATCAATACTTCCTTCTTCTATCCCTCGGAAAACTACAAGTTTGCTACTACCATTTGTCGGTCCAGCTCGAACAGCGATCGGTTTACCCAAACCGAAATCATTATCATACACTTCGAACCAAGGAGAGTTATTGACAATCAAAGAATGATCACCCATTCTACTTCCAACATCAATTCTTGGGATCTTACAACCATTTCTAACCCAATTCTCTGCAGAAGCTCTAAAATTTTCATTCGTTTGGGACCTCACACTTTTACTTATTTGCAAACCAGCCCATCCCAGTCCATGTTCGAACAGATCTCCCACGGTGGCTGTAGCTGTCCCAACATTGGCTACATTCCCAAAACACTCTTTATCAAGTGGAGGGTTTAGCCTCTGCCTAAAATCAGCTGCTACTCTACAATAAGTCTCTTCTTCTCTGTTTAGACAACTTTGTCTTGCAATTAATCGCCAAAGATGTGCCAAAACCGCTTGAAGAGATGAGATTTTTATGTCACTTGAGCTTATCTCGTCATTAGCTTTAGCTTTAAGATTTGTAATTTTCTTCTTTGTGAAGTGAAAAACTCTCTCGTAAGTCGAACTTTCACGTCTTGTCACTCTCTCTGTATCTATCTCCGAAACCGGAATATGTATCGGGAAATCAATCCCGTCGAGGAACCATCCTCTGAGGACAAGAGGCTGAAGATTCTCCGGTTGACCATTCAAACAAATCTTTGACAAAGTGTGGATGAATTTCCAAATCGAAGAACCATCGGCTACCAAGTGGTTGTAGCCAAAACTTAAGACGATTCCATCTTTTATCTCGGTGACTTGTAACGCAAGTAACGGCTCCGAGATGCCGTCAATGCTTCTGACACCGTTAACAGGGAAGAAAAGATTGAAAAATTCGGGAACAGATCCATGAGGTTGAAGGAGATCACTTACGGAGACAGATTCCGCTACTGCATGGACGAGCTTGGCACCAAAGCCGTCGTCACAATCGATGTAAAACGACACAGTATTGTCTTCGTGATTGTTTGCTTTGACAAGACGACCAACTAAGGGGAAGTAGATCTCTAGAGCAGTTGAAAGAGAAGTCTTTAACCGAGAGATGAAACGGGTTTCAGGGTCGGGTTTGGGGTAAAAGAGAGCTCTTTGAGGATAGTTGAGATAGAGAAGGTTAAGATCAGATGGAGTAAGATGGATCTTTGCTCGACCCGAGTGACTGGTGTTTCCGGGTTGAACAATGCTCGAAGAAATCACGGTTACATCTGCCATTTTTTTTTTGTCTGAAAAACTTTCTAATACCAAAATAAATAATTGATAGCCCACATGTGACATGTATGAACACTCAAAGCGATATATATCTTTAAAGCTTCACTCTCCACGTTAATTAGAATAAAATAATGTGTACTAATTTTAAATCTAATATAGAAAAAGATACAAGTTGACTAGTTTAATCATAGTGTATAGAAAATGTTATAACTAAAACTTAATTTCCTCAAAATTATCTACATGTACTATTGTAAGTAATCATGATCTCTCCTCAAAATTTCCTCAATTTGATTCATTAGGATAGGTAAATGATTAATTTGACTCGCTATATGAAATTGATATTGGGATACTTGAGGTCGAGAGTCATTCACTTAACAAACCAAAGTTAGATACAGTTTTGTTTGATAGAATTAGTGAAAATAAGGATGGAAAATATTTCATAAATCTTTGATTTTGACCGTTATGATATTTATATTTAGTTAAACTATTTAAAATACTCTATTTGTGTTGATTTAAACATTCTAAATTTTAATATGATTTAGATGTTTAATATTATATATATACACGTCCGTACTCATATTTTCCAAAAAAGTTGTTTTTTATGTTTAGAAATGTTTTATTTCCGTGTATATCCGTTTCTTTTTCCATGCAACCTAATACAACACCATATAAACTATAAATTTTATTTACTTCACATTAAATCCATTTGTGGATAGTTAAGTGTTCTTGAATCTTGAGTATTCCCTTTTGTAACTAAGAGATTTGAAATTAGTTGCACTATGATATTAAGATTAATCTTATTTTACTTTGGTCAAAGTTTAATTTTAGATTGATCACTGGTCCAAAAATGCAAATTTCGGCTCAAGCTTTTTGATGAAATTAACCAAAAAATTATGATATTCAAGGATATGTTGTTCTGTTTACTTAAAATGTCTTGGCCCTAGAGTTGTTAATGGGATTGCTTGAAAATAAATCACCTTTATGGGAATGAGGTTGGATATTATAGATTAGTGTAAATTTGTCACCTAACTTATACAGTATCAAAATATTTGTTTTATTCCTAACCAAACAAATCATGAATCCACAAATTAAACATCAGCTAGTAGATTCATTAGTACATCAGACCATAGGGTCGCATGAACATCAATACTTCCTTCTTCAACCCCTCAAAAAAGTACGAGTCTGGCACTTCCAATAGTGCTTGGTCCAGCCCGAGCTGCGATCGGTTTACCCCAACCGAAGTCATTATCATACACTTGGAACCAAGGAGAGCTTACGACAGCCACATAATCACTACTACTTCCAACACCAAATTTTGTGATTTTTACATTTCTTATCCAATTCTCCGATGAAGTTCTATAGTATTCACTGTTTAGAGACCTCACCATTTTACTTATTTGTAAAGCAGCCCATCCCAGGCCATGATCAACCAGGTTTCCTACAGTGGCTGTAGCTGTCCCGCGACCGGCTAAATTCCCAAAACACTCTTTCTCAAGCGGAGGGTTTAGCCTCTGCCTAAAGTATGTTGCGAGTCCGAAGTGACTCTCGTCTTCTCGGTTTTGACATCTATGTTTAGCGATTGATCGCCATAGATGTGCCACAACGGCTTGAAGTGATGATATTTTCAAGCCGCTTGAGCTAATCTCGCTGTTAGCTTTAGCTTTAAGATCTGAAATTTTCTTCTTAGTAAAATGAAAAACTCTATCTTCCATAATAGATACAGAACTAAGGTCACGGCTTGGTAGTGGCGTCTCGATCTCCAAAACCGGAATATGGATCGGGTAATCGATCCCGTCTAAGAACCATCCTTTGAGAACAAGAGGCTTAACATCGGAACTAGAACCGCTAGAGCAAATCTTGGACCAACTTAGGAAAAAATCCCAGACCGAAGCACCGTTGGCGCCCATGTGGTTGTAACCGAAACTGATGAAGACTCCGTCCTTTATCTCGGTAACTTGCAAAGCAAGCAAGGGCTTCGAGACGCCTTCGATGCTCTTAACGTTGTTCGCGGGGAAACGCTTGAAAAAGTTTGGAACAGAGCCATCATGTTGGAGAAGATCACTTGCACCTAAGCCATCACCGTTGCAGTCGATGTGAAACGACACCGTATTGTCTTCATGATTGTTCACTTTGACAAGATGACCAGCGAAGGGGAAGTAGCACTACAAGAAAACATCTTATTTCCGACCACCGTATCGGTCTGAAATTGGTCGGAATAGTGAATTTCCGACTAATTTCCGACCAAAACAGATTAGTCGGAATATGCTGGTCATGAATCAAAATCGGTCGGAAATTGGTCGGCCATTTTTCGACCAATTTCCGACCATCAATTTTCTGACCAAATTCCTACCCACTTTTTTCCGACCAATTTCCGACCAAATATATTTTATTTTAATTTTTTTCTAAAAAATAAATAATAAATAAATTTGTCGGAAATTGGTCGGAAATTACCGTCATTTCCGACCAATTTCCGACAAATTTATTTATTATTTTTTATTTATTATTTTTTTTTATTATTTTTTTTATCAAAAATAATAAAAATAATATAGATATGGTCGGAAATTGGTCGAAAATATATTGAATCGGTCGGAAATTGGTCAGAAATTTTATATATTTTATATTAAAAAATTTAAAACTTAAAAATAAAAAATTACAAATATCTTACATATAAGTTTATTTTTTAAATCGTAATTATTTTACAAAATTTTAAAAATTGAATAGTAATTAAAAATATAAAATATAAAATATATACAATAATTATAGAGAGATTTATAAGATTTGTAAGATTATATAAAATATATACAAAAATTATGGAAAGTTTATAAGATTTATAATCTTTAGAGATTTTAGAGAAATTTTAGAGAGATTTTAGAAGAAGATAGAGAGATGTTTAGAAGAAAATAGAGAGATGTTGAGAAATTATAAGTGATTGGGAAGAAAAATCGTTTGGGTTATATAGAAAAATGTATCGGTCGGAAATTGGTCGGAAACTTCTTTTACGCGGGATTTGAAAAGTTTAAATTTTCTGACCAATTTCTGACCAATTTTGTCCGACCAACCCGTAAAATTGGTCGGAAATTAGTCAAAAATAGTTGAAAATTTCCGACAAACCCGTAAAATTGGTCGGAAATTGGTTGGAAATAGTTCAGAAATTTGTGATTTATGTATATTTAAGTTTTTAATTTTTATTTCTTAAAGATATAAAATTTTTGACCAATTTTCGACATATTCAATATATTTCCGACCAATTTTCGAGCAAATATATATTTTTTTCGATTAAATTTTTTTTATTAATTAATTAATTAATTAAATTATTTTGTAATGGTAAAAAAAAATATTTGGTCGGAAATTGGTCGGAAATATATTGAATCAGTCGGAAATAGGTCGAAAAAAGTGGGTCAGAATTGGGTAGGAAACTATTTCTGACCAATCCCAAAATTGGTCGAAAATTGGTAAGAAATTGATATTATAGTTTTGAAAAATTTCCGATTATAATGTTCCGACTATTTTTTGGACCAATTTTCCTACCAATTTCTGACTAAAATTTTTGTTGAATTATTCCGACCAATTTTTGACCGTTTTTCCGACTAATTTCCGACCACTTGTCAATGATCGGAAATTGGTCGGAAATTTCCGACCATTGATAGTTGATCGGAAAAGTTGGTCGAAATAGTGAATTTTTCTTGTAATGTAGATCTCTAGAGCACCAGAGAGTGAAAACTTTAATCGAGAGATGAAATGGGTTTCCAGGTCGGGTTTGGGAAAGAGAAGACCTCTTTGAGGCTAATCAAAATAGAGAAGGTTAAGATCAAATGGAGTTAGATGGATTTTTCCCCGACCCGATTGACTGTTGTGTCCCGGTTGAACAATGCTTGAAGAAATCACAGTCACGTCTGCCATATTTTTCGTCTAAGAGAAGGAAAAACTTTCTAATACAAAAGTGAATAAAGCCATATATTCAACGAAGACAATGTACCATTGCTTAGACATAAATAAATTATGATTCAAAATAATAATACCATAGTTTTAATTATGATCTGTTTTCAACAACCGAATATATTAAGATATTAAAAAAAAATTTGTCGTCAGTCTCGTTACCTTTATTATTTAATAATAAGGTTTGATTGCTTTAAACGCAGTATAATATTTTAATTTTTATGCTTATTTTATGTTTGATGCAAATGCAATGTTTGAAAGTCGACAATTATTATTATACTTTATATATAAATTTTGTTGGTTAAACTAAGGATTTGATTGTTTCCAACGCATGATGTTCAAATTTTTGCTACGCATTCATCAAATGATCGGAAAGCATTTATCACCACAAAATATATGGTTTATTTCTTAACCAAATCAAATCATACAATAGTAACATCCTCTAAAAATTCCATATCGGCCAGTAATTTCACTAGTACATCATCAGACCATATGGTCGCTTGAACATCAATAGTCCTTTCTTCGATTCCTGGCGAAAATGCAAGTTTTGCACTGGTACCACAGCCCAGTCCAGCTCGAATTGCAATCGGTTTTCCCCAACCAAAATCAGTATTGTACATTTGGAACCGGGGAGAGCTTGTGACAACTATAGTATTACCAACCATTTTCCTTTCTGGTTTTGGGATCTTTACATTTCTAGCCCAATCCTCTGCAACAGTTTTACAACTTTCATTTGTTTGTGAGCTCACTAGTTTATTTATTTGCAAGGCAGCCCAACCCAGCCCCTGATCCAACAGCTCTTCCACGGTAGCTTTAGCTGGGGGAAAATATACCATGTTCCCGAAACACTCTTTTGCAAGCGGAGGGTTTAGCCTCTGCCTCAAGTCCACCCCTATTTTGAAATTTGTCTCTCCTCCTCGGCTCAGACCACTGTGTCTGATAATTGACCTCCAAATATGTGCAGAAGCCACTTGAAGAGATGAGATTCTTACGCCGCTAGAGCCAACCTCACTGTTGGCTTTAGCTTTGAGATCTGAAATATTCTTCCTTGTGAAGTGAAACATTATCTCTTTCATAATGGGCACCGAAGATAGTTCATTGCTTGGTGGTAGTGGTGATGGACTCTGTGTCTCTGAAACCGGAATCTGGATCGGGTAATCAATACCATCGAGGAACCATCCTTTGAGAACAAGTGGCTTATGATCCAAATTTGAACCACTAGAGCAAATCTTGGACCAAGATTGTAAGAAATTCCATACCGAAATACCATCAGCTACCAAATGGTTGATACTTAAACCGATGAAGAGTCCATCATTCATCTCAGTGACTTGTATAGCAAGCAAGGTCTCAGAGACGCCATCACAGTTTTTAACGTTGGAAAATGGGAAGAAATGAGTAATGATATCAGGAACGTAGCCGTGAGGTTGAAGAATGTCACTTACCGATAAAGATTTGGATTCGGCGTGGACGAATTTAACACCGTAGCTGTCGTCGCAGTCGATGTAATATGACACCGTGTTGTCTTCAAGATTTTCCACTTTGACAAGACGACCAGCAAAGGGGAAGTAGATCTCTAGAGCAGTCGAAAGAGAGGATTTTAACTGAGAGATGAAATGGGTCTCCGGGTCGGGTTTGGGGAAGAGAAGACCTCTTGGAACATAATCAAGATACAGAAAGTTAAGATCAAATGGTGTTAGATGGATCTTTGTACGACTCGATTGGTTTATGTTTTGTGGTCGAACAATGCTTGAAGAAATTACACTTACATCTGCCATTTTTTTCTTTTTCTCTATAGTACCAATTCTGAATCAGAAATGATATATTAGAAGCTGAAAAAGCTTCCATCATATATATAAAAAAATGTGAGCAAATACAATTAATCTGACCGAGAACATTGACCATTTTCTCTTATAATATTTTTAACAAATAAAATATTCCAAATTTTCTAATCTGTACATTGACTAAATGACTGCTAACATTGAGTCTATGATTGACAACCAATATCTTTACTTATATGTATGTATATTATATTAAATTTACGATATGCTAGATCCAAAATTAATTATTGTCTTAAAATCATGACTGTTACATTACATATACCGATGTAGTGTAATGCTTACAGGTTGCTGTAGGTGATACAATCAGCATGGAGAATTAGGCTGTCGGTGGAGAGTGATTGTCGGCGATTAACTCAGTCTGGGCACTATTTTGATTAAATCTAATATTGTAAACATAATTTGAATTATTATTATTGCATTAAGGAGACGCGATTTCCCATAAGGTTTGCCATACTCTTTGATATTTATTGAGCCTCACTAGGCCAGTTAGGATTTTGAATATCCCAACGAGCGATTGTCATATTGAACTGGACACGTTTGTATGGATCAGTGGTATCTATCTTCTTTATCATTATAGATAAGTGACAAAATAAGCTTCAACTTCACCGAGTGAACAAAAAAAAAGAATAAGGTCATCTTAAAAATATTTCTTATTGATTAAAACGTTTTGAAGAAATTATAAATAAATATTTCTTGTTGATTAAAACGTTTTGAAGAAATTATAAATAAATGTGTTTGTGTAAATTTGTTGACATGATAATCTGGTCGCTTTACAAAATTTGAACTACTAGTTGATGACTTAATTTTATCGAAACTTTATGTAGGTTGATGCTATATGTATAGCTTAAGTGGTGCAGTCTTTGTGCTTGTAGATTTCAGTGGTCACAAAAGATTTGTTTTATTTCTTAACCAAATCAAATCATGCAATAGTTACATGCTCCAAAAAATTCCACATTAGCTAGTACGTAGACTCACTAGTATATTAAACCATAGGGTCGTCTGAACATCAATACTTCCTTCATCAATTCCCTGACAAAGCATAAGTTTGTCACTGATACTATTGTCCGGTCCAGCTCGAACTGCAATCGGTTTTCCCCAATCGAAATTATTGTTGTACACTTCAAACCGAGGAGAGCTTGCAACAACTATAGTATCGCCAGCCAATCTACTTCCAACACCAGCTTTTAGGATAGGAAACTTTCTAATCCAATCCTCGGCAAAAGTTCTATGTTTTTCATTCGTTTGCGAGCACACTAACTTACTTATTTGCAAAACCGTCCACCGCAGCCCACGAACCAGCAGCTCTTCCACGGTAGCTATAGCTGGTGGAAGATAGACCATATTGCCAAAACACTCCTTTTCAAGCGGAGGATTCATCCTTTGTTTGACATCGACTGCTACTTTGCAATACGTCTTCTTCTCGACTCAGACCACTGTGTCTAATGATTGGTCTATAAATAAACCAAAAGCTAAGAGAATCCTCATCAGAAAGAGTATCTCACAAATATAATACTAATATTTTTGTTAGAATTTTTATTATATACAACAAAATTTTAAATAATAAAAGGTTTGAACTAATCAAAATCACACGTGTTTTTGGAGTTTCTTGAAATTGTTTGAGAGTCTCTACATGGAGAACCGACTATATTCCTCTCTCTTTCCTTTTGTATTTATTACTCCCCTAAATATGTGCAATGGGATGCTCTAAGACATAAGATAAAGATATTCAAGGATATGTTGTTTTTCTTTTGTTCAGTTTACCTAAAACGTATATTAGGGGTTGTTTGAATATAAATCACCTTTATGGAAGTGGGTTTGAATATTATTATGTAAATTTGTTGACATTATACTCTCCGACATTTTCACCCAAGTTCGACTCCCCTAGATCACGTTGTCATGAAGTATGATTTGACCATAAATTAAACCTTGTCGATTTAAGTGATTTCACGAAAAAAAATTGATACTCTTGTCGCCTAACTTATACGTACAGTTGGTAATCGTATCAACATATTTGTTTTCATCTCAACCAAAAAAATCATGAATCCACAAATTAAACTTCAGCTAGTTGAATCATTAGTACTTCAGACCATAGAGTCGCATGAACATCAATACTTCCTCCTTCTACCTCTCGAAAATGTACGAGTTTGGCACTTCCAACAGTGATTGGTCCAGCCAGAGCTACGATCGGTTTACCCCAGCCGAAGTCATTATCATACACTTGGAACCAAGGAGAGCTTATGACAGCCACGTCATCACTAAATTTTAGAACTTTTACATTTCTAATCAAATTCTCCGCTGAAGTTCTATAGTATTCACTGGTTAGAAACCTCACCATTTTTACTTATTTGTAAAGCAGAACAGGTCTCCTATACAGTCTGGTTGTAGCTGTCCCGCGATTGATCAACGATGAAAAACTTTCTAATACCAAAGTGAATAAAGCCATATATTTAAAGCTTTACTACAGTCCATTAGCGTACACAATATTAGGCATAAAGTGATGTAATCCGAGATACATTATGATCTCCTTTGAAGAACCGAATATTTGGAAGGATAAAATTTGCATATATTAATTATGTGGTTTTTAAATAAAGAAAGATAAATGTAAAATTTGATTTTTTTAATAATATATTAGATTTATTTTAAATATATTACCTGAAATATTTTTATTATATTTTTAGAGACTTATATATATATATATATATATATAAGAAAATTAATGGATCTGGATACTAATATCTTAATATATATCTTGATTTTTGGATTTTCAAAATCTGGATATCTGAAATAAAAAGATTTGGATTCAGATACTTTTCGTACCTACCAATCATATCTTGATTGTCTTGATTGTTTTAAACGCATTATTTATGTTTGATGGTGTAAATTAAATATAATATTTTAATGTTTATGGCTATTTATGTTTGATGCAAGGTTCAGAGAGTCGACCATTATTAATTAAACTAAGGATTAACACATATATATTATTTTTATATGATGTTTAAAGCTAATGTACAAAATTTTACGAGGCAATAATCAAGTGAACGGAACGCATTTAGCATAAAACGGAAATTAAATCGAGAATTGTTAAAATTGGTTTTGAAATTTTAAAATACATTTTTGTGTTAAAGAGTTTATTATAACTAGGCCTGTCAATTTAATCAGAAATCCGCGGGCTCCGCCCCGTTAGATCCGCCGCGGGGCGGGTGCGGGTCGAATTTTTTTTTTTTTCAAATTACGGGTCGCGGATGCGGGTCGAAATAGTTTCTAGCGGAGCGGGTGCGGGTCATCAAATTTTCTAGAGCGGGTTTGCGGGTACCCGCATTTCATTAAAAAAAAAAAATTAATTAATTAATAATTATTATTTAATTTATTTTAGTAGAAAAAATTAAAAATATTATAAAAATATATATTTTTATCCAAATTATTATTTTATTTAATTTTTAATTTAGGAATTTATGTTTTTTAATACAAAAAATTATTAATAAATATTAATTTTACTAAAAAAAATTTAAAAATTAATTTTTTATTTTTATTTAATTATTTGCGGGTTACCCGCGGGTACCCGCAAATTTAAGCGGGGCGGATGCGGGTAAAGGTTTTTTGTTTGGCGGGTTGCGGGTTGCGGGTTGATGCGGGTCGAAAAAATACCAGAACCCGCTGCGGGGCGGGTCGCGGGTTGACCCGCTTGACAGAGCTAATTATAACAACGTACATTATTGTGATCTCACGACATTGATTCACTGGGCCGCTGAATTCTTCGACCAAAGCTAGGGTTCGGACACGGATTACAATCATGAAACATCTCTTTCATTCGTGTTATATGTTTTTGCTTCTTCTGAAAATTGAAATTGAAGAGGACCATTGTATAGAAAGCTGACATGTTTGTATAATTAATGACTCTCTTCCACCTGGATCGTTCTAATTTTCGGTTGTACCTTCTCTATCATGCCTTCTTATGATAAATGGCCAAAAAAGTTTCGAAATTTTTCTTGTTGAGTTAAAACGTTTTGAAGAAGTTGTAAACAGGTTTGTGTAAATTTGTCACGTATCTGTTGTGTGGCTGATCTTTTGTGATAATATATACTTTCACTCGTAACAAAAGATTTGTTTTATTTCTTAACCAAATAAGATCATACAATAGTAACATTCTCTAAAAATTCTACATCGGCTAGTAGTTTAATTAGTACATCATCAGAAGATATGGTCGCTTGAACATCAATACTTCCTTCTTCGATTCCCTGAAACAAAGCATTTCTTCCATTGATACCATGGCGCAGTCCAGCCCGAATTGCAATCGGTTTTCCCCTACCGAAATCGGTATTGTACACTTCAAACCGAGGAGAGCTTGAGACAACTATAGTATTATTACCAGCCATTCTACTTCCAACGCCTGGTTTTGGGATCTTTACATTTCTAGCCCAATTCTCTGCAAAAGTTTTACAGCTTTCATCCGTTTGTGACCCGACTAGTTTATTTATTTGCAAAGCAGCCCACCCTAGCCCACGATCCAGCAGCTCTCCCACGTTGGCTGTAGTTGATGGAAGATGGACCATGTTCCCGAAACACTTTTTCTCAACAGGAGGATTTAGCCTATGTCTCAAGTCCACCGCTACCTTGCAATGTGTCTCTCCTTCTCGGCTTAGACCACTGTTTATGATCACTGATCGCCACATATGTGCCGAAACCGCTTGAAGAGATGAGATTCTTACGTCACTGGTGCCAATCTTGTTGTTGGCTTTAGCTTTGAGATCTGAAATATTCTTCTTTGTGAAGTGACAAATGATCTCTTTGGTAATGGGCACGGAAGATATCAGTTCACTGCTTGGTGGTGGTGGTGGTGGCCTCTCTGACTCATTTGCATAACAGTTGTAATAATCCTTGAAGCTAAGAATTTTTCACCAAACCTTACAGAATCTCAAACTAAAAGTAATTTACAGCTTGCAATCTAGTCTTTATTTTTTGCCATAGGAGTATCAGAATGAAGGAACAATGCCATATCTTGTGTCATACATTAGCATTGTGTTGTACCCTTGGTCCTCGGCTTCGACTTCTCTACTCTTTGCGAACCGGCCATTGACCCGTGGTCTTCTTTCTGCATATGCCTTTCTTGAAGCATACCTTATTGTCTTCTCAAATTTCCTTGTCTTTTTCTTCTCTCTGTATCTCAGGACCCTGGCTTCTCTGTCCATTGGACTGAGTTGGGTTATCACCTGAACTGGAGGGTCTGGTACTTGGTCTATTGGGTGTGAATCTGTTGTGTCACGTGCTGTTGACTCCGGCACAACGGCAGTTTCCATTGATAAATTGTGTGCCTAATGACAGAAACAAAGACATTCTCAATCCCCCTTGTAAGAGGACTAAAGAGAGCCAATGCATAAAGAAGCACACTCTTTTTTTATTATTATTATAGACTCCTGGTGAATATCTATATATGTAATTTAGATCAACTGTTGGCAATTGGTCCATGGATTTGTGTCCTGCTGCTTATAATTGTGAAGATTCTGAATTGAAGGGGTAACAAATATACAAAAGCCTTACGTTATGATTAAGGGAACAGTTGTTGTTGTAGTGACTTCCTAAGGAGCCATATTTGACATCGAACTGAAAATTCTGTTGGCTGTGGTGCAGGTGGCCCCTTGATTGTTCAAGTTGAAGCGGAACAACTCTATCTGATCCGTAGCTTGTCTGTGGTACGCTGCAGTTTTTGATAAATTATATATAACAGGTTTTAGGAATGAAACCGGAATATGGATCGGGTAATCAATACCATCGAGGAACCATCCTTTGAGAATAAGAGGGTGAAGATCTGAAACTGAACCACTAGAGCAAATCTTGGACCAAGCTTGTAAGAAACTCCACACCGAAATACCATCAGCTACCAAATGGTTGGTACATAAACCAATGAAGACTCCATCATTCATCTCAGTGACTTGTATAGCAAGCAAAGGTTCAGAGACGCCATCACAGTTTTTGACGTTGAAAAGTGGGAAAAAATGAGTAATGAAATCAGGAACGTAGCCGTGAGGTTTAAGAATGTCACTCACCGATAAAGATTTGGATTCGGCGTGGACGAATTTAGCACCGGAGCTGTCGTCGCAGTCGACGTAATACGACACCGTGTTATCTTCAAGATTGTCCACTTTGACTAGACGACCAGCGAAAGGGAAGTAGATCTCTAGAGCAGTCGAAAGAGAGGACTTTAACCGAGAGATGAAACGGGTTTCAGGGTCGGGTTTGTGGAAGAGAAGACCTCTTGGAACATAATCAAGATAGAGCATGTTAAGATCAAATGGAGTTAGATGGATCTTTGTACGACTCCATTGGTTTATGTTTTGTGGTCGAACAATGCTTGAAGAAATTACACTCACATCTGCCATTTTTTGTTCCTTCTTCTCTATAGTACCAATTCTGAGTCAAAAATGATTATATTAGAAGCTGAAGAGCTTCCATCATATATATAAAATATGTGAGCAAATACAATTAATCTGACCGAGAACAGTGATCATTTTCTCTTTTTAAATATTTTTTACAATTTTGATTAAATCTAACATTGTAAACAAAATTAAGATTGTAAATATTTTTTGAATTATTGCATCAAGTAGACGTGATTTTTCCATGATGTTTGGCATACTCTTTGATCATTCAGTATTAAGGATTGATTTCTTTAAACGCATTATAATATTTTAAGGGAAAATTAAATATCTAGGAATTTTTTGATTAAATCTAATATTGTAAACAAAACTTGAATTATTATTATTGCATTAAAGAGACGTCATTTTCCATAAGGTTTGTCATACTCTTTGATGCTCCCTCTTGTCCAAATTATTAGATGTTTTAAGTTGTTTTATTTGTTCTAATTTATTAGATGTTTTACAAGTTTTTATGCAAAACTCTAATTTTGATTGGTTGAATGGATTTAAAGCAAACCATTAAATGATATTTTTTTAAAAAAAAGTAGATTTCTTAATAAGTACTCCCTCCGTTTCAAATTACTTGTCGTTTAAGGTTGTTTCACGCATATTAAGAAAATATTTAAATTATCTATTTTAACCCTAATTAATGTTTATTTGGTTTTATTTGATTGGTCAAACATTAAAATAATAAGGATAAAATTGGATTTTTTATCAAACATTTGCATTGAAAACACAAAACGACAAGTATTATGAAACAAATTTTAACTTCTAAAATGACAATTAATATGAAACGGAGGGAGTATGGTTTTAGACAAAAACCTCTAATAATTTGGAAGAGAGGGAGTATTTATTGAGCCTCACTGGGCAGTTAGGATTTTGAATATCCCAACGAGCGATCGTCGTATAGAACTGGGCACGTTTGCGTAGTGGTTCTCTTCAACCCAAAATGTATGAAGATTTTGTTATATACTTCTCAGTGTCATCATAGATAAGTGACAAAAAAGTTTCAACCTCACCGAATGAATAAGGTCATCTCAAAAATATTTCTTGTTGATTAAAACGTTTTGAAGAAGTTATAAATAAATGGGTTTGTGTAAATTTGTTGACTTGATAATCTTGTCGCTTTACAAAATTTGAACTAGTAGATGACTTAATATTATCCAAGCTTTATGGAGTTTGATGCTATATATATATATAGCTTAGGTGGTGCTTGAAGATTTCACTGGTCACAAAAGATTTGTTTTATTTCTTAACCAAATCAAATCATGCAATAGTTACATGCTCCAAAAATTCCACATCAGCTAGTAGACTCACTAGTACATTAGACCATAGGGTCGTCTGAATATCAATACTTCCTTCATTAATTCCCTGAAAAAGCACAAGTTTGCCACTGATACTATTCCCCGGTCCAGCTCGAACCGCAATCGGTTTTCCCCAACCAAAATCATTGTTGTACACTTCAAACCGGGGAGAGCTTGCAACAACTATAGTATCACCAGCCATTCTACTTCCAACGCCAGATTTTAGGATAGGGAACTTTCTAATCCAATCCTCGGCAAAAGTTCTATGCTTTTCATTCGTTTGAGAGCTCACTAACTTACTTATTTGCAGAGCAGTCCACCCCAGCCCACGATCCAACAGCTCTTCCACGGTAGCTATAGCTGGTGGAAGATAGACCATATTCCCAAAACACTCTTTCTCAAGCGGAGGACTCACCCTCTGTCTCACGTCCACAGCTACTTTGCATTGCGTCTCTCCTTTTCGGCTCAGACCACTGTGTTTGATTATTGACCTCCACATATGCGCTGACACCGCTTGAAGAGATGAGAGTTTTATGTCACTGGAGCAAACCTCACTGTTGGCTTTAGCTTTGAGATCTGAAATATTCTTCCTTGTGAAGTGAAAAATCTTATCTTTCGTGATGGGCACGGAAAATAGTTCATTACTTGGTGGTGGTGGTGGTGGTGGTGTCTCCGTCTCTGAAACTGGAATATGGATTGGGTAATCAATGCCATCGAGAAACCATCCTTTGAGAACAAGTGGTTTATGATCGAAATCTGAACCACTTGAGCAAATCTTGGACCAAGCATGGAAGAAATCCCACATAGAAATACCATCTGCCACCAAATGGTTGTAACAGAAACTGATGAAGACTCCATCTTTGATCTCGGTTACTTGTATAACAACCAAGGGCTCCGAGACACCATCACAACTTTTAAGGTTTCCAACGGGGAAGAAATGATTCATGAAATCAGGAACAGAGCCGTGAGGTTGAAGAATGTCACTCACAGACAAAGATTTTGACTCGGCGTGGACAAATCTAGCACCTAGACCGTCGTCGCAGTCGATGTAAAACGACACCGTGTTGTCTTCAAGATTCTTCACTTTGACAAGACGACCAGCAAAAGGGAAGTAGATCTCTAGAGCAGTTGAAAGAGAGGATTTTAACCGAGAGATGAAATGGGTTTCCCGGTCGGGTTTGGGGAAGAGGAGACCTCTTTGAGGGTAATCAACATAGAGTATGTCAAGATCGAATGGAGTGAGATGGATCTTTGTTTGACTTGATTGGTTTATGTTTCGTGGTCGAACCATGCTTGAAGAAATTACAGTAACATCTGCCATTTTTTCTTCACTCTTTTGGGAACTCTGAATCAATAATGACGAAGACAATTCACAACCACTCAAGAGTATCCAATGGGTGATGTTTTGTTCTTTTTCTCTTTCTTTGTCTTTTTTAACATGTGTTTATTAAGACAATTCAAATGCAATATATTTGTATGATTTGCTCACGTTATATTTGAAAATTTTAGATAATCTTAAGTTTACGGAGCAAAAGATATACTAAAATTTTAAATTTCTATATCCGTTTTTCTGTAGAGACTTAAATACATTAATTCATACAAGTGTTATCATTCATAGATAGATAGACATACATAAATTACATATTTATTCCATTCAAAACATTAATAATCAATCTAACTATAAAACTATATATTAATTTTTTATATATATAGTAAGCGAATACAAGCATAACGTCATCATTTTTTCTTAGTTAACTTTATTTTGCATACTTAAATTTTACAAAACATGTCGAGTATATCGAGATATGAATAGGGTTTCTGGTTTGGGAAAGAGAAGACCTCTTTGAGTATAATCGGCTTGAAGAAGATTGAGGTCAAATGGAGTTAGTTGGATCTTTTCCCGAGCCAATTGGTTTATGTTTTGGAGTCGAACAATGCTCGAGGACATTATAGTGACATCTGCCATTTTTTTTTTTGTCTGTAATCTCAAGTCCAAAGCTTAAAATCAATATTAGATCAGAAACTTAAAAATGTAGAATATAAGATAAGATATATACACGTTGTGAGCAAGATCCTTTTACATGAATTATTTGTTTACATTAAAATCTTTTATAATCGTTGTCAAAGAAGGGAAAATTTCTTATAATAATAGATGTCAACTTTTTCTAACCTATTACACAATTACAAGTTTCCACTTGTTTGTAAGAATTTTACGACTTCTATATTATACTCTTCAATATTGTTTGCTCTATTCAACATGTGTCATTAACATTGATAATGACTAATGAGTAACCAAGCTCATATTTCTTATTAATTAGTATTGAATTATCTTTACGACTTCTGTATCATTCAGTAATTTTTTTTGTCTTTTTCAAGGTGCATATTACTAATCAACGAATATGCCATGTATACACTCTTTGTACGATTAATAATCACGAAATCTCCATCGACACAACACTTTGTGTATTTCACATTAATTCCATTTGTACGTAATTATGTTGTCAAGTTATCGAGTCTTCCCTTTAGTAATTAAGAGCTCTAAAATTAGTTGCACTATGATATTAATTAGATCGATCTTTTTTGTTGGTCAAAGTTTAATTTTAGATTGGTCATTTATCCAAAAATGCAAATTTAGACTCAAGCTTTTTGATACGGTACGAAATTAACCAAAAGCCAAGATATTCAAGGATAAACTGTTTAGTTTACTTAAAAAGTAATAATGGGGTTGCTTGAAAATAAATCACTTTATGGGTGTGAGTTTGGATATTATATAGATTTCACTTTCCAAAAAAAGATTTGTTTTATTTCTTAACCAAATCAAATCATACAATGGTTACATTCTCTAGAAATTCCACATCTGCCAGTAGTTTCACTAGTACATCATCAGACCATATGGTCGCTTGAACATCAATAGTTCCTTCTTCGATTCCTCGCAAAAATGCAAGTTTTGCACTTTTACCACGGCCCGGTCCAGCTCGAATTGCAATCGGTTTTCCCCAACCGAAATCGGTATTGTACACATCGAACCGGGGAGAGCTTGTGACAACTAGAGTATTACCATCCATTCTCCTTTCTGGTTTTAGGATCTTTACATTTCTAGCCCAATCCTCTCCAAAAGTTTTACAATTTTCATCCGTTTGTGACCTCACTAGTTTATTTATTTGCAACGCAGCCCAACCCATCCCACGGTCCAAGAGCTCTTCCACGGTAGCTTTAGCTGGTGGAAAATATGCAACGTTTCCGAAACACTCTTTTTCAAGTGGAGGATTTAGCCTCTGCCTTAAATCCACCGGCATTAAGCACAGTGTCTCTCCTCCTCGGCTCAGACCACTGTGTCTGATAATTGACCTCCATATATGTGCAGAAACCGCTTGAAGAGATGAGATTATTACATCACTAGACCCAACCTCGCTGTTGGCTTTAGCTTTGAGATCTGAAATATTCTTCCTTGTGAAGTGAAACATTATCTATTTCATAATGGGCACCGAAGATAGTTCATTGCTTGGTGGTGGCCTCTCTGTCTCTGAAACCGGAATATGGATCGGGTAATCAATCCCATCGAGGAACCATCCTTTGAGAACAAGAGGGTGAAGACCTGAAACTGAACCACTAGAGCAAATCTTGGACCAAGCTTGTAAGAAACTCCACACCGAAATACCGTCAGCCACCAAATGGTTGGGACAGAAACTGATGAAGACTCCTTCATTCATCTCAGTGACTTGTATAGCAAGCAAGGGCTCAAAGACGCCATCACAGTTTTTAACATTGGAAAATGGGAAGAAATGAGTAATGATATCAGGAACGTAGCCGTGAGGTTTAAGAATGTCACTCACCGATAAAGATTTGGATTCGGCGTGGACGACTTTAGCACCAGAGCTGTTGTTACAGTCGATGTAATACGACACAGTGTTGTCTTCAAGATTATCCGCTTTGACTAGACGACCAGCGAAGGGGAAGTAGATCTCTAGAACAGTAGAAAGAGAGGATTTTAACCGAGAGATGAAATGGGTTTCCGGGTCGGGTTTGGTGAAGAGGAGACCTCTTCGAGGGTAATCGAGATAGAGCATGTTAAGATCAAATGGAGTTAGATGGATCTTTGTACGACTCGACTGCTTTGTGTTTTGTGGTCGCACAATGCTTGATGAAATTACATTCACATCTGCCGTTTTTTTTCTTCTCTATTCTGAATCAAAATTATAGATTAGAAGCTGAAAAACTTACATCATATATAAACTAATGTGAGCAAAAACTTACATGTATAATATATTAAAACATTGTTGTCTTAATATAAGTAGGATGACAAGATGACAACCACTAATTATTATCTTATAAACATGACAGTTATAATGTATACACAGTATTAATTAAATTTACGATATGCTAGATCCAAAACTAATTTAAAAAATCCAGCACGCAAACAACGAGTATATATATATACACCCAAGTAGTGGATAATAACTATTACAGCTTGCTCGATACTAATTCAATATAAACTAATGATACCATATATATAAACTTACATCACATCTGCCATTTTTTTTTTCTTCTCTATAGTACCAATTATGAATCAAAAATGACATATAAAAAATGTGAGCAAATACTGTATGGAGAATTAGGCTGTCGGTGGAGAGTGATTCTCGGAGATTAACTCAGATCTGTGCACTATTTTTATTAAATCTAATATTGTAAACAAAATTTGAATTATTATTTGCATTAAGTAGACGTGAATTTCCCATGAGGTTTGGCATACTCTTTGATATTTATTGAGCCTCACTGGGCCAGTTAGGATTTTGAATATCCCAAACGAGCGATCGTCGTATAGAACTGGACACGTTTGGGTAGTGGTTCTCTTTAACCCAAGATGTATGGAGATTTTGCTATATACTTCTCAGTGTCATCATAGACAAGTGACAAAAAAGTTTCAACTATACTGAATGAATAAGGTCATCTCAAAAATATTTCTTGTTGATTAAAACGTTTTGAAGAAACTTTAAAAAAAAAACGTCTTGAAGAAGTTATAAATAAATGGGTTTGTGTAAATTTGTTGACTTGATAATCTGGTCGCTTTACAAAATTTGAACTAGTTGATGACTTTACTTTATCGAAGCTTTATGGAGTTTGATGCTATATATATATAGTTTATGTGGTGCTCGTCTTTGTGCTTGTAGATTTCAGTGGTCACAAAAGATTTGTTTTATTTCTTAACAAAATCAAATCATGCAATAGTTACATGCTCCAAAAATTCCACATCAGCTAGTACGTAGACTCACTAGTACATTAGATCATAGGGTCATCTGCACATCAATACTTCCTTCATCAATTCCCTGAAAAAGCACAAGTTTACCACTGATACTATTGCCCGGTCTAGCTCGAACCGCAATCGGTTTTCCCCAACCGAAATCATTGTTGTACACTTCAAACCGGGGAGAGCTTGCAACAACTATAGTATCACCAGCCAGTCAACTTCCAACACCAGCTTTTAGGATAGGAAACTTTCTAATCCAATCCTCAGAAAAAGTTCTATGCTTTTCATTCGTTTGCGACCTCATTAACTTACTTATTTGCAAAGCCGTCCACCGCATGCAGCCCACGAACCAGCAGCTCTTCCACAGTAGCTATAGCTGGTGGAAGATAGACCATATATATTCCCAAAATACTCTTTTTCAAGCGGAGGATTCATCCTCTGTTTGACAAGAACTGCTACTTCGCAATACGTCTCCTTCTCGACGACTCGACTCAGACCACTGTGTCTAATGATTGATCTATAAATAAACCAAAAGCTAAGAGCATCCTCATCAGTAAAAATATCTCACAAGTATAATACTAATATTTTTATTAGAACTTTTATTATATACAACTAAATTTTAAATAATATAAAGTTTGAACTAATCAAAATCACACGTGTTTTTGCAGTTTCTTTATTACTAGTATTTTTTTCTTTTCTCGTGACTCACTGGCCCGCTCAATTCTCCGACCAAAGCTAAGTATCAGATACGGATTACAATCATGGAACATCTCTTTCATTGTTATGGTTTTGATGCTGATTCAATTTTCAGGTTTGGTCTAAACCGGAGAGATTGAAGATGAATTAAGCTGGTTCAGGAGGAAGCTGATTAAACCGAAGCTGAGTGAAAGAAGAGTAAAGTAAACCCTCTACTCGCGATGGAGGTTTTGCTGTTGAGATAAATACTTGAAGACTTGGTGTTAAGTCGTTACACGTATTCATTCATTCGTAATTCTTTCTCCTTCTTCGTTGTAACAGAGAATTCTCTGAGCTAAATCCTCCATTGTTGTAGCTCATTGAAGCTTGTAAAACTTTTCTTTTCTAGTGAATTGCCGGATTGAATCTGGCCCCAGATGTAGGCTTAGTCACACCGACTTAGCTGAACTGGGTAAACAAATCTTGTGTCTCTGTTCTTGAGTTCGTATTTGAGTTTTACATACGATTGTTTCTGGAATTTGACTTAGAGAGTTTGAGAGTTGTGAGGTTAAAGATTGTTCTTGAGAGGTTGAATCGTAACATAGTGGTATCAGAGCTTCGGGTTTGAGAAGCGATGTCGAATCAACGAGTTCCGTCAATTGAGATCTTTAATGGAAACTCAGATTTCTCGTTATGGAAGATACGAATGATGGCTCATCTGAGCATTCTTGGATACAAGAAGATCATCACTGATTTCAGCTTAACGAAGCAGGAACCAGTAGCTAAAAGTGAAGAGAAGAAACCTTCAGATGGCGATGATTCTTCGTCGGATCAATTGATGAAGACTGTTCCAGATCCGATCAAGATTGAGCAATCTGAACAAGCAAGAAATGCCATTATTCTGCATATTGGTGATACAGTTTTGAGGAAAGTTAATCACTGTGAATCTGCAGCTGAGGTATGGTCAATGTTGAACAAATTGTACATGGAAACTTCACTACCGAATAGAATATATCTGCAATTGAAATTCTATTCGTTTAAGATGATTGAGTCTAAGACTATCGATGAGAATGTTGATGAATTCCTGAAAATTGTAGCTGAGTTAAGTAGTCTAGAGATTGTGGTTTCGGAGGAGGTGCAATCTATCTTGATCTTGAACTCTCTTCCATCCAGTTATGATCAACTAAAGCATACTCTGAAGTATGCAAATAAGACGTTATCTCTACAAGATGTTGTATCGTCAGCAAAATCTAGAGAAAGAGAGTTAACTGAATTGAAAGAGACAGACAAGGGCTCAGCTACTGTTCTATATACAAATGAAAGAGGAAGACCATCAAACAGAAATCAAAAGGGAGCTCAGGGTAAAAACAGAAGTCGATCAAACTCTAAGAGTAAGCTCACCTGTTGGTTCTGCAAGAAAGAAGGACATGCCAAGAAAGATTGTTTTGCTAGAAAGAAGAAAATGGAAAGTGAAAGTCAAGGTGAAGCTGGGGTGATTGTTGAGAAGCTTGTATATTCTGAAGCTTTGAGTGTTAATGACCAGTTGGTAAAAGATATGTGGGTTCTGGATTCTGGATGTACCTCACATATGACATCTAGAAGAGACTGGTTCAGTAGTTTTCAAGAAAATGGATCAACAACCATTCTACTTGGTGATGATCACTCATTGCAGTCACAGGGACAGGGCTCCATCAGAGTAAACACTCATGGTGGATCAATTAAGGTGTTGAATAATGTGAAGTATGTGCCTAATCTGAGGAGAAATTTGATTTCAACTGGTACACTAGATAAACTCGGGTATCAGCATGAAGGTGAAGCAGGAAAGGTTAGATATTTTAAGAACAACAAGACAGCATTGTCTGGAGTTTTACAGAATGGTCTGTACATACTAGAAGGCAAGACCGTTGTTTCTGAAACTTGCAATGCAGAAAGTGTGAAAGAGAATATTGCTCTGTGGCATAGTAGATTGGGGCATATGAGTTTGAATAATCTGAAAGTATTGTCTGGAAAGGGACTTTTGGACAGTAAGGAAATCAAGGAACTAGATTTCTGTGAACATTGCATAATGGGAAAGTCCAAGAGATTGAGTTTTAATGTTGGAAAACATGACACAGGAGATGCTCTAAGCTATGTGCATGCTGACTTGTGGGGATCATCAACAGTGTTTCCTTCCCTTTCAGGTAAACAATACTTCCTCTCTATCATAGATGATAAAACGAGGAAAGTCTGGTTGTATTTCCTTAGGGCTAAGGATGAGACTTTTGACAAATTCTGTGAATGGAAAGAGCTGGTTGAGAATCAGATAATGGTTTGGAATTCTGCAATGTTAAGTTTGATACATATTGCAAGAGCCATGGTATAGAAAGGCATAGAACATGTACGTATACACCACAACAAAATGGTGTTGCTGAAAGAATGAACAGAACGATTATGGAGAAAGTTATGTGTTTGTTGAATGAGTCTGGTTTGGATGAGAGTTTATGGGCAGAAGCAGCATCAACAGCTGTATATATGATAAACAGATCTCCATCCTCAGCCATTGATCATAATGTGCCTGAAGAATTGTGGTTAAATAGAAAGCCTGGTTATAAACACATGAGAAGGTTTGGATCAATAGCTTATGTTCATCATGATCAAGGAAAGCTAAAGCCTAGAGCTTTGAAAGGAATTTTCTTGGGATATCCTGCTGGTACTAAAGGATACAAAATTTGGTTATTGGATGAGTTGAAATGTGTGATCAGCAGAAATGTTGTGTTTCAAGAAGACACAGTTTACAAAGACTTAAATCAAAAGTCTGAAGTTGTTAATAAAGAAAGTACACAAGCTCCTATGTTACAATCTGAAGTTCCTGGTGTAATGAATAAAGGAAAGGTTGATGCACAACAAGGTACAGGGCAAGGTGGAGTAACGTCTGAGCCAGTTAGTGTCACAGACAGTGAATCAGATGATGATGATGAGATTACTGAATCAGAAAGTCAATCTCCAGCTAATACAGGACTGTCTAACTATCAGTTGGCGAGAGATCGAGTTCGTAGGATTATAGTACCTCCAGTTAACCTTGATGATTATACTCAGTTTGCATTTGCTTTAATAGCATCTGAGATAGTAGAGGTTGATGAGCCTCAGTGTTACCATGATGCATTGGAAAGTAAAGATTGGGAGAAATGGAATGGAGCTATGGGTGAAGAAATGGACTCCTTGATGAAAAATGGTACTTGGTTGCTTGTGGATAAACCAGAGGGCAGAAAGATCATTGGATGCAGATGGTTATTCAAGCTGAAACCAGGGATACCAGGAGTTGAGTTACAGAGATTTAAAGCTAGACAGGTTGCTAGGGGTTTTACTCAAAGAGAAGGAATTGATTACCAAGATATTTTTGCACCAGTGGTTAAGCATATCTCTATAAGGATTCTTATGTCTGTTGTTGTTAATCATGATCTTGAATTGGAACAGATGGATGTTAAGACAGCCTTTCTTCATGGGAATCTTGATGAAGAATTGTATATGCAACAACCAGAGGGTTTTGAAGTTGCTGGAAGTGAAGACAAGGTATGTTTGCTAAAGAAGTCCTTGTACGGTTTAAAACAGGCACCTCGTCAGTGGAATAAAAGATTTGATAAGTTCATGACTGATGAGAAATTTATGAGAAGTGAGCATGATCAGTGTGTATATGTGAAGATGGTTTCAGAATATGATCATGTGTACATGTTGCTTTATGTCGATGACATGTTGATTGCAGCCAAGAGTATGTCATATATTAATAAGTTGAAAGACAGACTCAGTAAAGAGTTTGAAATGAAAGACATGGGAGCTGCAAGTAGAATTCTCGGGATAGATATTACGAGAGACAGAGCCAATGGTGTTCTGTGTTTATCTCAATCAGGCTATTTGAGTAAAGTGCTGGCTAGGTTCAATATGACTAATGCTAAGCTATCAAATACTCCTATTGGTAGTCATTTCAAGATTTCAGCTGTTGAGAATGATTCTGAGTGTATTGATACTGAGAAGACACCTTATGCAAGTGTTGTTGGAAGTATGATGTATGCAATGATTGGTACAAGGCCTGACCTTGCTTATGGAATTGGTTTTATCAGTCATTTCATGAGTAAGCCTGGGTCTGTTCATTGGGAAACAGTGAAATGGTTGTTGAGATACATTTTCGGTTCACAGGATTTGAAGTTGGTTTATACTAAGGATAAAGATTTTGGTGTTGTTGGGTATTGTGACTCCGACTTTGCAGCAGACTTGGACAGGAGAAGGTCCATTAGTGGCTATGTGTTTACAGTTGGTGGTAATACAGTAAGCTGGAAGTCTTGTTTACAGAAGGTTGTGGCTTTGTCTACAACAGAAGCCGAATATGTTGCTCTTACTGAAGCAGTTAAGGAAGCAATATGGATTCGAGGTTTGATGGAAGAACTTGGTTTTAAGCAGGAAAAAGCCAAAGTTTGGTGTGATTCACAGTCTGCAATTTGTTTGTCCAAGAACAGTGTTTATCATGAGAGGACCAAACACTTTGCTGTGAAGAGATCGTTTCTTAGTGATATTATTGAGAATGGTGAAGTCGAAGTGTTGAAGATTCACACTTCCAGGAATCCTGCTGATATACTTACCAAAAGTATACTTGTTGCTAAGTTTGACTCAGGTTTAGAACTTCTGAAGCTGATCAACTGGAAGTGATTATTCATTTCAAACATTGCCAGAGGTTAAATCCATGTTAGTGCAGTTCATTGGTGGAGAAAGGAAACTTGAATCAAGGTGGAGATTGTTATGGTTTTGAGGCTGATTCAATTTTCAGGTTTGGTCTAAACCGGAGAGATTGAAGATGAATTAAGCTGGTTCAGGAGGAAGCTGATTAAACCGAAGCTGAGTGAAAGAAGAGTAAAGTAAACCCTCTACTCGCGATGGAGGTTTTGCTGTTGAGATAAATACTTGAAGACTTGGTGTTAAGTCGTTACACGTATTCATTCATTCGTTATTCTTTCTCCTTCTTCGTTGTAACAGAGAATTCTCTGAGCTGAATCCTCCATTGTTGTAGCTCATTGAAGCTTGTAAAACTTTTCTTTTCTAGTGAATTGCCGGATTGAATCTGGCTCCAGATGTAGGCTTAGTCACACCGACTTAGCTGAACTGGGTAAACAAATCTTGTGTCTCTGTTCTTGAGTTCGTATTTGAGTTTTACATACGATTGTTTCTGGAATTTGACTTAGAGAGTTTGAGAGTTGTGAGGTTAAAAATTGTTCTTGAGAGGTTGAATCGTAACATTCATGCATGTTATATGTTTTTGCTTCTTCTGAAAATTGAAATTGAAGAGGACCATTGTATAGAAGTTGACATGTTTGTATAATTAATGACTCTCTTCCACCTGTTTCGTTCTAATTTTTTGTGGTACCTTCTCTATCATGCCTTCTGCATCTTATGATAAATGGCAAAAAAAGTTTCGAAATTTTTTTCTTGTTGAATTAAAACGTTTTGAAGAAGTTGTAAACGGGATTTTGTAAATATGTCACGTATTCGTTGTGTGGCTGATCTTTTGTGATAATATATACTTTCACTCGTAACAAAAGATTTGTTTTATTTCTTAACCAAATAAGATCATACAATAGTAACATTCTCTAAAAAATCTACATCGGCTAATAGTTTCATTAGTACATCATCAGACCATATGGTCGCTTGAACATCAATACTTCCTTCTTCGATTCCCTGAAACAAAGCATTTCTTCCACTGATACCATGGCGCAGTCCAGCCCGAATTGTAATCGGTTTTCCCCAACCGAAATCGGTATTGTACACTCCAAACCGAGGAGAGCTTGAGACAACTATAGTATTATTACCAGCCATTCTGCTTCCAACGCCTGGTTTTGGGATCTTTACATTTCTAGCCCAATCCTCTGCAAAAGTTTTACAGCTTTCATCCGTTTGTGACCCCACTAGTTTATTTATTTGCAAAGCAGCCCACCCTAGCCCACGATCCAGCAGCTCTCCCACGTTGGTTGTAGTTGATGGAAGATGGACCATGTTCCCGAAACACTTTTTCTCAACAGGAGGATTTAGCCTATGTCTCAAGTCCACCGCTACCTTGAAATGTGTCTCTCCTTCTCGGCTTAGACCACTGTTTCTGATCACTGATCGCCACATATGTGCCGAAACCACTTGAAGAGATGAGATTCTTACGTCACTGGTGCCAATCTCGTTGTTGGCTTTAGCTTTGAGATCTGAAATATTCTTCTTTGTGAAGTGAAAAATGATCTCTTTCGTAATAGGCACGGAAGCTATTAGTTCATTGGTTGGTGGTGGCCTCTCTGACTCTGAAACCGGAATATGGATCGGGTAATCAATACCATCGAGGAACCATCCTTTGAGAACAAGAGGGTGAAGATCTGAAACTGAACCACTTGAGCAAATCTTGGACCAAGCGTGTAAGAAACTCCACACCGAAGTACCGTCAGCCACCAAATGGTTGGTAGAGTAGCCGATGAAGACTCCGTCCTTCATCTCAGTGACTTTTATAGCAAACAAGGGCTCAGAGATGCCATCGCAGTTTACAACGTTGAAAAGTGGGAAGAAATGATTAATGATATCAGGAACGTTGCCGTGAGGTTGAAGAATGTCACTCACCGATAAAGATTTGGATTCGGCGTGAACAAATTTAACACCGTAGCTGTCGTCGCAGTCGATGTAATACGACACCGTGTTGTCTTCAAGATTGTCCACTTTGACAAGACGACCAGCGAAGGGGAAGTAGATCTCTAGAGCAGTCGAAAGAGAGGACTTTAACCGAGAGATGAAACGGGTTTCCGGGTCGGGTTTGGGGAAGAGAAGACCTCTTGGAGCGTAATCAACATAGAGAAAGTTAAGATCAAATGGTGTTAGATGGATCTTTGTACGACTCGACTGGTTTATGTTTTGTGGTCGAACAATGCTTGATGAAATTACATTCACATCTGCCATTTTTCTTCTTCTTCTTCTCTATAGTACCAGTTCTGAAAAGCTTACATCATATATAGACAATCTGACCGACAACAATGATCATTTTCTTTTCTTTTTTTTTTTTTTTTTTTTTGTCAAACAATCATTTTCTTTTCTAATACTTTTTTTTACAATGACTAAATGACAAGCCAACTATAAGTCTAAGTAGTATAACTTTACTTATACTACCCTAATGTATATTATATTACAAATTATTGTCTTAATATAAGTACGATGACAAGATGACAACTACTGTACTAATGTTATATTATTTAAATTTACGATATGCTAGATCCAAAACTAATTTAATATAATGAGGATGACAAGATGACAACTACTAATTATATATCGTCTTAAAATCATGACAGTTACATATTAAATAAATTTACAATGGGCTAGATCCAAAACTAATTTGAAAATCAAGCACGCAAACAACGATTATATACCCAAGTAGTTTAATGATTACAGCTTGTCTAAGTGATACAATCAGCATGGAGATTTAGGCTGTCGGAAGAGAGTGATATACTCTTTGATATTCATTGAGCCTCACTGGGCCAGTTAGCATTTTGAATATATCCCAACGAGCGATCGTCGTATACAACTGGACACGTTCTCTTCAACCCAAAATGTATGGAGATTTTGTTATATACATACTTCTCAGTGTCATCATAGATAAGTGACAAAAAAGTATCAACTTCACCGAATGAATAAGGTCGTCTCAAAAATATTTCTTGTTGATTAAAACGTTTTGAAGAAGTTATAAATAAATGGTTTGTGTAAATTAGTTGACTTGATAATCTTGTCGCTTTACAAAATTTGAACTAGTAGATGACTTTATTTTATCGAAACTTTATGGAGTTTGATGCTATATATATATATATATATAGCTTATGTGGTGCTCGTCTTTGTGCTTGTAGATTTCAGTGGTCACAAAAGATTTGTTTTATTTCTTTAACCAAATCAAATCATGCAATAGTTACATGCTCCAAAAAGTCCACATCAGCTAGTAGACTCACTAGTACATTAGACCATAGGGTCGTTTGAACATCGATACTTCCTTCATCAATTCCCTGAAAAAGCACAAGTTTGCCACTGATACTATTGCCCGGTCCAGCTCGAACCGCAATCGGTTTTCCCCAACCAAAATCATTGTTGTACACTTCAAACCGGGGAGAGCTCGCAACAGCTATAGTATCACTAGCCATTCTATTTCCAACGCCAGATTTTAGGATAGGGAACTTTCTAATCCAATCCTCGGCAAAAGTTCTATGTTTTTCATTCGTTTGAGAGCTCACTAACTTACTTATTTGCAGAGCAGTCCACCCCAGCCCACGATCCAACAGCTCTTCCACGGTAGCTATAGCTGGTGGAAGATAGACCATATTCCCAAAACACTCTTTCTCAAGCGGAGGACTCACCCTCTGTCTCACGTCCACAGCTACTTTGCATTGCGTCTCTCCTTTTCGGCTCAGACCACTGTGTTTGATTATTGACCTCCACATATGCGCTGACACCGCTTGAAGAGATGAGAGTTTTATGTCACTGGAGCAAACCTCACTGTTGGCTTTAGCTTTGAGATCTGAAATATTCTTCCTTGTGAAGTGAAAAATCTTATCTTTCGTGATGGGCACGGAAAATAGTTCATTACTTGGTGGTGGTGGTGGTGGTGGTGTCTCCGTCTCTGAAACTGGAATATGGATTGGGTAATCAATGCCATCGAGAAACCATCCTTTGAGAACAAGTGGTTTATGATCGAAATCTGAACCACTTGAGCAAATCTTGGACCAAGCATGGAAGAAATCCCACATAGAAATACCATCTGCCACCAAATGGTTGTAACAGAAACTGATGAAGACTCCATCTTTGATCTCGGTTACTTGTATAACAACCAAGGGCTCCGAGACACCATCACAACTTTTAAGGTTTCCAACGGGGAAGAAATGATTCATGAAATCAGGAACAGAGCCGTGAGGTTGAAGAATGTCACTCACAGACAAAGATTTTGACTCGGCGTGGACAAATCTAGCACCTAGACCGTCGTCGCAGTCGATGTAAAACGACACCGTGTTGTCTTCAAGATTCTTCACTTTGACAAGACGACCAGCAAAAGGGAAGTAGATCTCTAGAGCAGTTGAAAGAGAGGATTTTAACCGAGAGATGAAATGGGTTTCCCGGTCGGGTTTGGGGAAGAGGAGACCTCTTTGAGGGTAATCAACATAGAGTATGTCAAGATCGAATGGAGTGAGATGGATCTTTGTTTGACTTGATTGGTTTATGTTTCGTGGTCGAACCATGCTTGAAGAAATTACAGTAACATCTGCCATTTTTTCTTCACTCTTTTGGGAACTCTGAATCAATAATTAGATTAGAAGCTGAAAGCTTTTTCATATAGAGACCAATGTGAAGAAGACAACTTAGTACAGAATGACGAAGACAATTCACAACCACTCAAGAGTATCCAATGGGTGATGTTTTTTTTTTTTCTCTTTCTTTGTCTTTTTTTAACATGTGTTTATTTTTTTTTTTTTTGTTAAGAGGCAACATGTGTTTATTAAGACAATTCAAATGCAATATATTTGTATGATTTGCTCACGTTATATTTGAAAATTTTAGATAATCTTAAGTTTACGGAGCAAAAGATATACTAAAATTTTAAATTTCTTTATCCGTTTTTCTGTAGAGACTTAAATACATTAATTCATACAAGTGTTATAATACATAGATAGATAGACATACATAAATTACATATTTATTCCATTCAAAAAATTATTTATCAATCTAACCATCAAACTATATATTAATTTTTTTTTTATAGTAAGCTAATACAAGCATAACGTCATCATTTTTTCTTAGTTAACTTGAGTTCTCATACTTAAATTTTACAAAACATGTCGAGTAAAAGATTTGTTTTTTTTATTTCTCACCCAATCAAATCAAACATTATCATTTAAAAAAAAAAAAAAAAAATCAAACATTATAGCCACATGTCTCCAGAAATTCCAGATCAGCCAGTAGTTTCACAAGTATGTCGGACCATAAAGTCGCATGAACATCGATACTTCCTTCTTCAGTCCCACGAAAAAGCACAAGTTTGCCATTAATACTATTTCCCGGTCCAGCTCGAGCTGCGATCGGTTTACCCCAACCGAAATCGTTATCGTACACTTCAAACCGGGGAGAGCTTGAGACAACTATAGTATCATCACCAGCCCTTCTACCTCCACCACCAAATTTTGGGATCTTACAATTTCTAACCCAATTCTCTGCATAAGTTCTATAGTCTTCATTCGTTAGAGATCTCAACATTTTACTTACTTGCATAGCACTCCACCCGAGCCCACGATCTTGTAGCTCTCTCCACGTGGCAGTAGCTATCCCGTTATAGACCACATGCCCAAAACACTCTTTCTCAAGCGGAGGGTTTAGTCTCTGTCTTAGATCCACTGCTACAATGCAACGTGCCTCTTCTTCTCGATTTAGACCACTGTGTCTAATACTCTAATGATTGATCGCCACAAATGTGCCGAGACCGCTTGTAAGGACGAGACTTTATGGTCACTTGAACTAATTTCTCTGTTGACTTTATGTTGACATTCACTCAAGCTTCATGTTTGTTTTCTTTCTCTCTACTTTGCACAAAACCTTTTTTTTTTTTTAATACATTTTTTCTTAGTACAAATTACACAACATACACATATTTAAACTAGAGTTCTACTAACTCCTTACGACTTCATCATGTCCTAGACAAGTTTTTTAACAACTCTAGCCACTCTAGTCTCTAGCTAGTAGTCATTAGGACAACTTATAAAAACAACATAGACTTAGACTAATTAACCACATGGGCCTCACTTGTTGACTTTTTTCTTTGTTGTCTTCATCTTCTTCTTCTTCGATTCTTCCTACTTCTTTTCTATAATTCTTTGTTCTTCTTCTTCAGCTCCTGATCCTTGTCTTCTTTTCCTTTTGCAGGTGCAATCAATGGAGTCACACTCAACACTCCCTCTTGATTACGTTGATTGTTGCCTTGATTCCAAGTTAGAGTTTTGAAATTTGATCCCTTAGCCTCATCATTACCTGGGTTCTTCTTTACGGATGGAGAAACTCTCTTCACAGCATCAACATAACTCATCGGTGAGTTCAATTTCTTAATCTCCCTCTTCATTGGATTTTTCAATGCGTCGGCATAGGTCATTGATTTGATTGATGTTTCCGCTCCCTCTAGAATGATACTTTCTTCAGTCTTCTTCTGTTTTTCATCAGTATCTATCAATCCTGGCTTCTTCTTATCTTGCAGGTGCTCTGGATCAAGCCTTATGTCTACCATCTTGATGACATTTCTTTGATCGGACACATGTACTTTCCTTACCTCTTCGTTGCTTTGATTTTTAGGCACTGGCCAATTATTCTCGACTGGTTTACTGTTGCCTGTGGTTTTCTCCTTTTGAAATCTGAATCCTTTGTGTTTTAACTCTTGATTCTTCTTCTCTGTTTCTTGAATGTCTCTTGCATTCTTCTTGCAGGTCTCTTCTCCAATAGTATTCTGGTTCTTTTCACTCTCATATGAGATTTCTTTCTTCTGTTTGGTGTCGTTGATCACCCTTGTCTTTTGTCGAGCCTTTGAATCAGTTCTTTGATCGAGAGACTCCATCTTCTTAATGGTAACTGAACTCCATTGCTTGTTGTCTTCAGTTCCATTCCTCTTTATCATGTACTTTTCAGACTTAATTTTTGTCTCTATACTTTCGCTTCTGTTGATTGCCATCTGTTGATTGTTGAGCTTTGATTCAGAGTCGTCTAATACCATGAACTTCTGCTTGTATGGTTTCAGCTCCTTCAAACTTGGTTCTTCAATTTGAACAGTCTTTCGCTGCTGCACCCTAGCTTTTACACCTTGTGCCAACATTGTTGTTTCTTCAATTGAAGACAGTTTGAGATGGAAGCTGTTCTTGATCATTTGGACCTTAGCAATCCTCCTTCCAGCTTGATCATGAATGATGCAACAACTCTGCTTGAAGATAACTTCATATCCATTCTTAATCATTTGTGAAACACTTAGCAGGTTCTTGGTAATCTCAGGAACCAAGAAGACATTTTGAATGACTTTCTTTCCTTTCTTTGTCATAATCTCTACATCACCTTTGCCTTTTGACATTAGCACAGCTCCATTTCCAATTAGAATTGGTACCTTGACATTTCTGTTGATGTTGATGAACATGTTTTCATTTGATGTCATGTGGTTTGTGCAGCCGCTGTCAATGAGCCAGGTGTTCTCTTCAAAAGACTCATGATCTACCAGTCTTGCAGTGAACATGTGATAGTTTCCTTCTTCTTTTAATTCTTCATCCTCTTCTTGATTGACATGTGCTTGCTCAGGTTTCTTGGCTTTGCAGTCTCTTGCAAAGTGACCAGAGTTGCCACAAGCACGACATGTTCTCAAATGGCTATGTTTTTCAAAGCACCTCTCCTCACTATGATTGTCCCTTTTGCAGTAACCACACCACCATCTCCTTCTGTAGCTTGACTCTCCTTGAACTGACTTGCTATTGTTTCTTGTGCTTAGGTTTTTGAAGCGGGCATGAAAGGCACCTTCAGAGTCTTCTTCTTCTTCAGGGAAGAACTTCTTTTCATGTGCTTCTAAGGAACCAATTAGTTCAGCGTAAGTGACAGTCTTTAGATCTTTGGTTTCTTCCATTAGAGAGGACATGGATGCATAGCTTTTAGGCATAGATGCAAGCATTTTGACAACTAAGTCAAAGTTAGATTTGCCTTCTCCTAATGCTCTCATTTGATTTGCTACAACTTGGATTCTGTCAGAATACACTTTGACCTTTTCCCCTTCTTTCATTTTCAGATTTTCAAACTCTCTTCGTAGAGATTGAAGTTTAACAGTTTTTACCTTTTCATTGCCTTGGTAGGAATGCTCCAAGAGTTTCCAGGCTTGATGTGCTGAGGTTGCAGAAAGGATTTTATCGAAGACAATGTCTGCTACAGCATGCTGAATGAGTTGAAGAGCAGCAATATCTTTGATTTTGAGGGCCTTCCAGTTTGCAGCATCTTTTCCTTTTCCTACTCCAGGAGTTTCAGGTTCAGGTTCAGCTTCAGCTTCATGTACTCCATCTTTGACAACATCCCAGAGATCTTTATTCATGAGAGTTGTTTTCATCCTTGCAGACCAGAACTCGTAATTTTGGCCATCAAAGACTGCCACTAGTTGAGAGGACTGCAGGTTCAACGCCATGTGTATTTTCTTTAGTTTGACTTGATTGCTTCTTGTTCTTTCTTCAGTTTGTTGACTGTCACTTCTCTTGATCGACTTTCTTCTTTTCTTTTGGATTTATTGATCTTTCAGGCCACCAGAACCTGTATGCTCTGATACCATGTTGACATTCACTCAAGCTTCAGGTTTGTTTTCTTTCTCTCTACTTTGCACAAAACGTTTTTTTTTTTTAATACATTTTTTCTTAGTACAAATTACACAACACACACACATATTTAAACTAGAGTTCTACTAACTCCTTACGACTTCATCATGTCCTAGACAAGTTTTCTAACAACTCTAGCCACTCTAGTCTCTAGCTAGTAGTCATTAGGACAACTTATAAAAACAACATAGACTTAGACTAATTAACCACATGGGCCTCACTTGTTGACTTTCTTCTTTGTTGCCTTCATCTTCTTCTTCTTCGATTCTTCCTACTTCTTTTCTATAATTCTTTGTTCTTCTTCTTCAGCTCCTGATCCTTGTCTTCTTTTCCTTTTGCAGGTGCAATCAATGGAGTCACACTCAACACTTTAGCTTTGAGTTCTGAAATATTCTTCTTTGTGAAGTGAAAAACTCTCTCTTTCGTAGCCGGAGAAAGTTCTTGATTCGGTGGTGGCGTCTCCGTCTCTGAAGCCGGAATATGAATCGGGAAATCGATTCTGTCGAGGAACCATCCTCTGAGGACAACAGGCTGAAGATTCTCTCGTTGACCATTCAAGCAAATCTTTGACCAAGTGTTGATGAATTTCCAAATGGAAGCACCATCGGCGATCATGTGGTTGTAACCGAAGCTAATGAAAACTCCATCCTTCATCTCGGTGACTTGTAAAGCAAGCAAGGGCTTCGAGACGCCTTGGATGCTCTTGACACCGTTCATAGGGAAGAAAAACTTGAAAAAATCAGGAACAGAGCCATCAGGTTGAGTAAGATCGCTTATTGAGACAGTTTCGGCTTTGGCGTGGACAAATTTGGCGCCGGAGTTGTTGCAATCGACGTAAAATGACACCTTATTGTCTTCTTGATTGTCCACTTTGCCAAGACGACCAGAGAAGGGGAAGTAAATTTCTAGAGCAGAAGAAAGAAAGGTTTTTAATTGAGAGATAAATAGGGTTTCTGGTTTGGGAAAGAGAATACCTCTTTGAGTATAATCGGCTTGAAGAAGATTGAGGTCAAATGTGTCTGACTACCGCCCAATATCTTGTTGTAACATTATTTACAAGGTTATTTCTCGCATTATTTCATCTCGTCTAAACCTTTTCATTGCTGATGCAGTCCAGGGGAATCATGCTGGCTTTGTAAAGGACATACTTCTCTGTGAAAATGTGCTTCTTGCATCAGAATTAGTTGTGGATTTCAATAAGGAGGTCCTGTATCTCGAGGTTTCTTGCAAATAGACCTCACCAAGGCTTTCGATAATCTAAACTGGGACTTCATTTTGAACATTTTGGAGGCCTTCCAGCTTCCACCTGAGTTCATCAACTGGATTGAAGCTTGTATTACCTCTCCTCACTACTCAATTGCTCTGAATGGGGAACTGGTCGGCTTCTTCCCTGGAAAGAAAGGTCTTCGCCAAGGAGACCCAATCTCATCGTCCTTATTTATCCTGGCTATGGATATTCTTTCCAAGGATCTTGATGCAGCTCTTCATGCTGGGTTGTTTCAGTCTCATCCGCATTGCCTAGACCCTCTTGTCACACACCTTAGCTTTGCGGATGATGTTCTAATCTTTTTCAACGGGTCAGAATCGTCTCTTCTTGGCATTTTGGATGTTTTAAAGACCTTCTATCTTGCGTCTGGCTTGGATCTCAACTTGAAAAAGTCTTGTATATTCATTGATGGAAATGATCAGCAGCGCTCTCGTGTCTTGGCGACAAGGTTTGGCCTCTCTCAAGGCTCTCTCCCTGTAAGGTACCTAGGTCTCCCTCTTCTCCCTCACAAGCTACGACCAAGAGACTATCAACCTTTGATAGACAAAGTATTGGCTCGAATATCCTCTTGGACTGTGAGACACCTCTCTTTTGCTGGAAGGCTACAATTAATTCAGTCAGTCATCTACAGCCTAATCAATTTTTGGACAGCTGTGTTCCCTCTTCCAAAAGGTTGTTTAGAGTCCTTAGAAAGAATTTGCAGTGCCTTTCTTTGGAGTGGTGCACCTTCATCTGCAAGAGGTGCTAAAGTATCATGGGTATCCATTTGTACACCAAAAAATGCTGGAGGTTTGGGCTTGAGGAGGCTTGAATCAGTCAACAAGGTGTTCAGCTTGAAGCTCATTTGTCTTCTGTTTGCAGGTGGAGGTTCTCTGTGGGTTTCATGGGTGACTAAAAGATACATTCGTGGCAGAGTTTTCTGGGACATCGATTTTCAAAGAACAGGCAGCTGGATTTGGCGCAAACTAGTTAAATTCAGACCATTAGCTCGACCTTTTCTCTCGTGCCAAGTCAGGTCCGGTAATTCTGCTCTCTTTTGGCATGATGACTGGACTGACCTGGGGCCATTGTTAGATATTACTGGATCTCAAGGCCCTCAAGTTGCGGATATCAGTTCGCTGGCCACTGTTTCTGAGGTAGTTTCAGCTGGTTATTGGGTTCTTCCTAGAGGTCGCCATCCTCTGTTGGTCTTGCTTAGAGCTGCGCTCCCAGATCCGACTGAGTTACTTTCAGATGATTCAGAGGCGACCGATTTTTTTCTTTGGAGGAACTCGGCAACGGATGCTCCATCTCCTTTCAGCTCGTCTAAAACTTGGGCACAATTGAACCCTTCACCTCCACTTGTTTCATGGTTCAAATTGGTGTGGCTTAACCAACGAATCCCTAAGCATTCATTCATCCTCTGGCTTGTTCTTAGAGCTCGGCTTACTACGAGAGATAGGCTGAGGAGCTGGGGGTTATCTGTTCCAGACACTTGTTTACTTTGTTGCTCTGCCGCTGAATCTTCTGAACACTTATTCTTCTCATGTTCGTACTCACAGGAAGTCTGGTTGGGCTTCTTCACTCATCACGATCTTAATCCTCCATCAGACATCCAAGGAATCAAAGATTGGTTAAGCTCGCCTACTCCTATAGCAAAGCTCAATGTCATCTGTGTTTTAATATTTCAAGCAGTCATTTATTTTCTCTGGAAAGAAAGGAATACAAGACTTCACACATCAACATCGAAGCCATCTGCGCTTTTAATTAAGGAAATCAAGCTCACTATTAGGAGCAAATTGGCAGGCTTAGATAGGTTGTCTCCTCCAAGTCAATCTTCCTCATCAACAGCTCGACAATCTGAATCCTACCTCCTCACCTGGTTTAGGTTCATTCAAGAGTAACATCTTCTCCTACTTGCTTCATCTGAGTTTCACTTCACTTTGTAAGTTTTGATCCAATTGTTTCGATCATGTATGTTTCTCTTCATCTTATTTACCTTTTCATTCTTATGTAAGCTCAAAACAGTTTTTTCTTTGGGGAGGAAAAAAAAATAAAATGAAAATGGTATCGTTAAAAAAAAAAAAAAAAAAAGATTGAGGTCAAATGGAGTTAGTTGGATCTTTTCCCGAACCAATTGGTTTATGTTTTGGGGTCGAACAATGCTCGAGGACACTATAGTGACATCTGCCATTTTTTGTTTGTCTGTAATCTCAAGTCAAAAGCTTAAAATCAATATTAGAGAAGAAACTTAAAAATGTAGAATATAATATAAGATATATACACGTTGTGAGCAAGATCATTTTACAAGAACTATTTGTTTACTTAAATTCTTTTATAATCGTTGTCAAAGAAGGGAAAATTTCTTATAATAATAGATGTCAACTTTTTCTAACCTACTGCACAATTAGTTACAAGTTTCCACTTGTTTGTAAGAATTTTACGACTTCTATACTCTTCAATATTTTTTGCTTTATTCAACTTGTGAGTATCACATTAACATTTTACTATTGGAAATTATGTCCCGTCTAACTCAAAATTAATTGATAATGAGTAACAAAGCTCATATTTCTTATTAATTAGTATTGAATTATCTTTACGACTTCTGTATCCTTCAGTAATTTTTTTTTGTCTTTTTCAACAGGTGCATATTACTAATCAACGAATATGCCATGTATACACTCTTTGTACGATTAATAAGTAATCAGGAAATCTCCATCGACACAACACTTTGTGTATTTCACATTAATTCCATTTGTACGTAATTATGTTGTCAAGTTATCGAGTCTCCCCTTTAGTAATTAAGAGCTCTAAAATTAGTTGCACTATGATATTAATTAGATCGATTTTTTTGTTGGTCAAAGTTTAATTTTAGATTGGTCATTTATCCAAAAATGCAAAGTTAGACTCAAGCTTTTTGATACGGTACGAAATTAACCAAAAGCCAAGATATTCAAGGATAAGTTAGCTTACTTAAAAAGTAATAATGGGGTTGCTTGAAAATAAATCACCTTTATGGGTGTGAGTTTGGATATTATATAGAATTCACTTTCCAAAAATAGATTTGTTTTATTTCTTAACCAAATCAAATCATATCATAAAATAGTTACATTCTCTAAAAATTCCACGTCTGCCAGTAGTTTCACTAGTACATCATCGGACCATATGGTCGCTTGAACATCAATACTTCCTTCTTCGAATCCTCGCAAAAATGCAAGTTTTGCACTTTTACCACTGCCCGCTCCAGCTCGAATCGCAATCGGTTTTCCCCAACCGAAATCGGTATTGTACACATCGAACCGGGGAGAGCCTGTGACAATTAGAGTATTACCATCCATTCTCCTTTCTGGTTTTGGGATCTTTACATTTCTAGCCCAATCCTCTGCAAAAGTTTTACAATTTTCATCCGTTTGTGATCTCACTAGTTTATTTATTTGCAAGGCAGCCCAACCAAGCCCACGATCCAAGAGCTCTTCCACGGTAGCTTTAGCTGGTGGAAAATATGCAACGTTCCCGAAACACTCTTTTTCAAGTGGAGGATTTAGCCTCTGCCTTAAGTCCACCGGCATTAGGCACAGTGTCTCTCCTCCTCGGCTCAGACCACTGTGTCTGATAATTGATCTCCACATATGTGCAGAAACCGCTTGAAGAGATGAGATTCTTACATCAGTAGACCCAACCTCACTGTTGGCTTTAGCTTTGAGATCTGAAATATTCTTCTTTGTGAAGTGAAAAATCATATCTTTGGTAATGGGCACAGAAGATATTAGTTCATTGCTTGGTGGTGGTGGTGGCCTCTCGATCTCTGAAACCGGAATATGGATCGGGTAGTCAATCCCATCGAGGAACCATCCTTTGAGAACAAGAGGGTGAAGATCTGAAACTGAACCACTTGAGCAAATCTTGGACCAAGCGTGTAAGAAATTCCACACCGAGATACCGTCAGCCACCAAATGGTTGGGACAGAAACTGATGAAGACTCCGTCCTTCATCTCAGTGACTTTTATAGCAAGCAAGGGCTCAGAGACGCCATCGCAGTTTACACCGTTGAAAAGTGGGAAGAAATGATTAATGATATCAGGAACATAGCCGTGAGGTTTAAGAATGTCACTCACCGATAAAGATTTGGATTCGGCGTGGACGAATTTAGCACCGGAGCTGTTGTCACAGTCGATGTAATAAGACACAGTGTTGTCTTCAAGATTATCCACTTTGACAAGACGACCAGCGAAAGGGAAGTAGATCTCTAGAGCAGTAGAAAGAGAGGATTTTAACCGAGAGATGAAATGGGTTTCCGGGTCGGGTTTGTTGAAGAGGAGACCTCTTCGAGGGTAATCAAGATAGAGCAGGTTAAGATCAAATGGAGTTAGATGGATCTTTGTACGACTCGACTGCTTTATGTTTTGTGGTCGGACAATGCTTGATGAAATTACATTCACATCTGCCATTTTTTCTTCTCTCTTTTAGGAACTCTGAATCTAAACTTAGATGTAGAAGATGAAAGCTTTCATCATATAGGATCCAATGTGAACAAGACAACTTGGTAGAGAATGACGATGACAGTTAACAACCACTCAAAAATATCCACACTTATTTTTGAGTATCCAATGAGTGATGTTTTCCTTGTTTTTTCTTTCTTTCTTTTTTTACATGTGTTTATTAGGACAACGCAAATGCAAAATATTTGTAAGATCTGCTTTCGTTATATTTAAAAGTTTTAGATAATCGTAAGTTTATGGAGAAAACAAATTACTAAAGTTTAGTATATGTTATATACAAAGTAATTTTGAATATGAAAACCCCTTAACAAAAAAGGGTAAATCAAAAATATTAAAATTCTTATATTCGTTTTTCTGGAATTAAAAATGTGTTCATAAAAGTGTGTTATAAATACATAGATGAATATAAAGACATACATAAATTACATATTAATTATAACATATAGATAATTTTACAAAATGTATCTATATATCTAATAAAACATTTTTTTTAAAAAAAGTAATACAAGCATACAAATCATTTTTTAAATCAACATATTAATTTATTCTTAGTTAATTTTATTTTTCATATTAAAACGTTTAAATATATGTTATATAACTGAAAGATTGTGAAATGTTTCGAGCCTTAAATGGAAGAAGACGATAAAAGTTGTCATACACAGCAAGTAATTTTACAAGGTGAATTGCTTATTAATTTGTACTTGAAGATCAATAAAATGCATTTTAATAAGAAGTAAGTCCGAATTATCTGTTTTATTTCTTAACCAAATCAATTATGCAATAGTTACATTCTCTAAAAATTCCACATCGGCTAGTAGCTAGATTCACTAGTACATCAGACCACACGGTCGTCTGAACATCAATACTTCCTTCATCGATTCCCTGAAAAAGCACAAGTTTGCCACTGATACTACTAGATTAGTAACCCGCGCGTTGCGCGGGATACTAATATTAAAATGTTATAAAATTTTTAAATTATTTAGAAATATAAATAAATCATTAATTATAAATAGAATTATAAAGCCAATTCATTATTTTCCACAAAACTTAGCATATCTTAAGGTTAAAACCATTCGATTCAAAAATATTCTCAAACATCTTTTTTTTTTTATCACAATATAGACAAAACTACATTTCCACTCATGATAAACTACAAAGATTATGTATCACCCCTAATTGGATATTTTATTGTGTAACATTTGAGTTTGTATTTACCATTCTATATTAGTTATTTTTAGTGTAACATATTGGAATCTTTTACTTAAAATACGAAGACTATAACACTTTCAAATTTTTTAAAAGTTTAGATGTTTTCAAAAAATCCAACTGTAACTTTTATGTTTATATACAATATTCCAAAAAAATATTGGTGTAGATATTTCTATTATGTAGAGAAAGTTAACTATCATTGTTCTATAGTTTTTCACACTCAGTTTGTTAAATCCTTTCAACACTTTGATTACTAACATTATCTTTAAGTTTTTTTAATTCTTATCCATTTTTAATTATTTTTTATAAATATTTTAGATTTATTTAATAAATATTAATAAACATGTATTAAGTAAATATTGTAAATTGTCTTTAATTCAAAAAAAAAGTTGCTTACATATATTATAAGTATATTAAATTTTTGTTATTATTTTTTTACTTTACTTGATATATTGAATCATTTTATTGTAGTGGTTGTGGCTATTTATAATTTTTCATTATTTGATCTTTCATTTCTTTATATTGTAATATCGTTTATATAAATTTTAATTTATTTTATCTTATTTTTATGTTCACCCCCTCCCCATTATATTATGTTAATAAAAATATAAAAATGTAGTTACAAAGTGTTTTTTTATATAATCAGTTTAATTATCTTTTTTTGTTTTTACTTTCACTTCTTTTATTGTTTTTATTCTTAAATCTCTTAATACTCATTAACTACTATATTTAAGTAATGCTAATGAAAAAAAATTATTTTTACAATGTAATTAATTCTTAATAAAAACACAAAATAAAAAATATTATTTGATGACATGTTTTATTCTTATTGGATGGCTAAAATGATGATGTGGACACCCTAGATGGAGAGAGAACTCTCCCATTATATATATGATTGCCTGGTCCAGCTCGAACCGCAATCGGTTTACCCCAACCGAAATCATTGTTGTACACATCAAACCGTAGAGAGCTTGCAACAATAATAGTATCTCCCGCCAATCTACCTCCAACGCCTGATTTTAAGTTCTTTACATTCCTAACCCAATCCTCTGCAAAACTTTTACAGTTTTCATTCGTTTGCGAGCTCACTAATTTACGTATTTGCAAAGCAGTCCACCCAAGCCCATGATCCAGCAGCTCTCCCACGGTGGCTATAGCTGGTGAAAGATAAGTCATATTCCCAAAACACTCTTTCTCAAGCGGAGGATTCATCCTCTGTCTCACGTCCACTGCTACTTTGCAATGCGTCTCGCTTTCTCGGCTCAGACCACTGTGTTTGATAATTGACCTCCACATATGAGCCGAAACTGCTTGAAGAGATGAAATTTTCACGTCACTGGAGCCAACCTCGCTATTGGCTTTAGCTTTGAGATCTAAAATATTTGTCTTTGTGAAGTGAAAAACCCTATCTTCCGTAGGATGCACGGAAGAAAGTTCACAGTTTCGTAATGGCCTCTCCGTCTCTGAAACTGGAATATGGATTGGGTAATCGATCCCGTCGAGAAACCATCCTTTGAGAACAAGAAGCTGATGATGATCAGAACCTGAATCAGTCAAGCAAATCTTGGACCAAGTGTGAAAGAAACTCCACATCGAAGCACCATCTGCCACCTAGTGGTTGTAACAAAAACCGATGAACACTCCATCCTTCATCTCGGTGACTTGTAAAGCAAGCAAGGGCTCCAAAGACACCATCACAACTCTTGATATCGTCAGCGGGAAAGAAATGTTTTATGAAATAAGGAACAGAAGCATGAGGTTGATCAATAAGATCACTAACCGATACAGAGTTAGCTTCAGCATGGAGAAATCTAGCGCCAGAGCCATCACAGTCTATGTAAAACGACACTGTGTTGTCTTCAAGATTCTCAACTTTGACGAGACGACCTGCGAAAGGGAAGTATATCTCTAAGGCAAGAGACAGAGATGCCTTTAGTCGAGAGATGAGATCGAAGTCGGGATTGGGTTTGGGTGAGGATAGTCGTATTGAAGATGAGTGAGATCAAATGGAGTAAGATGGATCTTTGTACGACCCGATTGGCTTTTGTTTACGGGTCGAACAATGCTCGATGAGATTAGGAGCAAATCTGCCATTTTCTTGTCTCTACTGTGAATCTGTGGAAGTAATTAATCCTAAGCTGATCTTAAACATCAGCTAATCTAAATTGGTGTCCACATACCAAAAGATGAAAACAGAATCTATCCAAATAACGTGTGCATTAAAGACTTAATCATGTATGTAGTGTGTTTATATTTTTTGAATTTTTTTTAATTCAATTAACGTCATAATAATTATTTTGTTTTCTGGCCGAGCAAAATTTTATGTCATGAATAATATAGTCTTTTTAATAGATAAACTATATATTTTATAAAAGAAATGTAAACGTATCAAGTAACTTTAAATAGTAATATAATATCGTTTGTTTTTAGTCAGTAAGTGTTTTTTTTTATTAGATAGTTGATCAAAAAGACTGCAAATTTAGTGGTTTGTATTCATGTCGTTTTTGTGTGTGTTTACACGTAATTTGACGCAAACATTATAATTTACATATTTCATCTATTATTTGATAAAATAAATAAAATTGAAATAAATAAAAAAATCAGTAAAATGTGGATATGTCGCCGTATTATAGATATTTTCTATTCTTTTTCATATCACAAAACCCCTCAAATATGAAACGAACGAAAAAAAAAAAAAACATTCTAAGTAATAATTTCTTCTTCTTCTTTTTTTTCCTTTTTAAATGTACCATAATTTAAAAAATATACTACAAACTCGTGATTTAAAAATGATTCAAAAATCATTTAAGAACTCCGCTTAGAATTTTATAAACCTATTCCAGACACACAAGTTTAAGGAATTTTTGAAATTAAATATTTGGTGGAAACTAAAAGAAATGTAAAGTGGTTGTTAGATAATAATCTCTATTGAAAAATCCCCGCAACATACACTAAACGACAATAATCACGAAACATCAAATCACGTTGAAGTAAGACATTTGGGCAAATCCAAAAACTCATGAAATTGAAGATAGTGAAAATCGAAGCGTATGTCAAATAATCAAAAGGAATCGAACGAGAGATATCGATAGGAAATTAACTGAATAAAAGGAAACATGAAAACTGAATTAACTGAGATTAAAAAAGGTTAGTTACAGAGTTGTGAGTTTGTACATTCTCTATCATATTTCTCCATGATTTATTATATAGATGATCAAAGAACCGACTCACATATTTTTTTTTTTTTTTTTTTTTTCTACTAGCCTAGTGGTCTCAAGTCACCTGCGATCCAGTCCACTTGGGACTTCAAACCTCTTCCATCACATTCGAGAATTGACCATCATGCCAATCAACTCAAGTCTTTTTAGCAAAAATATTAAAAAAATTAAATAGCTTGATGTGATATTGATCGAAATATTAGACACTAGGTACGTACAATAATATTCTGTTGTTTACCAAACAATTGATAGATATTAACAAGTAAAACATAATTAGTTACTAAATCATAGTGATATATGATAATATAAAAGAACCGACCTCCCATCTTCATTTCTTTTTTTGTCTACTAGCCTAGTGGTCTCAAGTCACCTTCGATCAACTCCCACTTGGGACTTCAAAACCTCTTCCATCACATGCGAGAAATTGACTATCAACTCAAGTATTTTTAGCAAAAATATTAAAACTTTAAAATAGCTTTGATGTGATATTGATCGAAATATTAGACACTAGTCTGTTTGTTTACCAAACAATTGATAAATATTTTAACAAGAAAATCGTAATTAGTTTACTAAATCACGAATAATGTATATGTACAGAGTTTTGTCTTGCGGGATGAAATTTCAATACAAGGATGAAAACAAAGGAATCAGTCCACATAACACAAGCCCCACCAATACCGTGTACGATAGCAACAGCCACCGTTTTGTAATATAATCATCGTAAAAGATATATTTTATATTATTTTCAGTCTATTTTCCCACCAAATCATCATCATCCGGATCTTCCGGGTCGGGTAACTTATTCAAATCAACCCGCTCCAATAACCCGCAACCAAACTCTCGCTTTTGACTAAAAACACGGCGGCTGTTGTTATTCTGCACCGCCGTCTTCCCAATCGCGTCTACCTGAGCTCCGACCTCCGTCGCTTTTTTCCTGATCGTCGCAGCTGACATGTCCTCGGCTGAGTATTTGTCAACGCACGGCAGAAGCTCCGGGAAGTTGAGCGTAGCGGTGGTTCCTCTGAGGTAAAACACCGCCGTGTCGTAAGCACGCGCTGCTGCTTCGGGAGTAGAGTAAGAGCCGAGCCATAGCCTTGAACGCTTGTTCGGTTCTCGAATCTCCGCGACCCATTTACCCCATTTCCTCATCCTTATCCCTTTGTATGGTCTTTCTCTCTTATTCCTTAGCCTTGGCGACGTCACGTGAGCTGGTGGTGGTGCTGCTGCTGCTCCACCGTCCATGGCGGCTCTGGAGTTTCGTACGTTTCTAAGATTAGGACTTTTGAAGTGGGTTTAGAAATATTATCTGATTTCTTGATCAATGACAGAATATATATATATATATATATATATATGTGGAGAGAACGAGAGGTTGAGGTTGTTGTTGGAGGAGAAAATTCTAAAATTCATGACGGCTTGAGTTTTGTTTTTGTTTTTTGTTTTTTTAATCTTTCATGCCGACTTGCGTTATAGTTGAAATTTTGTTTGGATTACAAAATACATTAAAATGTTAGTTAATTGATTATAGTACAAAATATAAAATTAAATTAGGTTTGAAAAATATAAAAATCGAATGAAAAGCTGTCTGTGATAAGCTCGATAAGAGTCGTGCAGATAACAGTTTCGTTGTTTTTTTTTTAATATATAACGAAATAACAGAATCTTAATTCGTTGAATTTCTTTATGGATATATTAATATATAATTAAATATCTAGTGCATATATGTTTATGTGTAGTGTTAGAGTAATTCATCGTATAGCGACAAGCGTTCGATTTTGTTTCTACATGGTTTAACCGATAGTAATTATATATATAAATGATTATCAACATTTTACAAATTATAAACGAACTTCAAAATAAGAAGATAAGGGTAGATGTTGATGTTAATTATAATTTTCGAAACAAACATAAGTAATAAAAAGTTAAAATTCAAAAACATTTGAATAAAGAAATCGAATCCTAAATCATATACAATCAAATGATAACGAAAATAAGACCAAATTAGTTCATCGATTTATAATCATAATATATATTGTATATACGTAACATACCAGCATTATAGCATGCACAGTTTTTACAATAAAACTGAACTAAAATCCAAATTTTAAATACGTAAAAATGTTTCTTTCGATGGACGTATATGCGTACGTATACACGTCTAAAATCTACGTGTCGCACAAGATGAGGAAATGAATGTGGGACCCATAGTCGGTAAGTCGGTGGCCCAGATACCGTTAGGAATTGACTTTTCTCTCTGTTTACGTAAATGATGACACGTGTTACATATTATCCATTTTGTCCTTATTCTTTTTACGTAACTCCACTTTTGTCTTCCTTGTTATTTTGGTTGTATTGCGATAGTGTAGGGAGAGTTTCGGTATTTTCCATTTTTCTACTTTCATTGTTGTGGGCTCCATTTCGGGGACTTAACGTAGCTACGTTCTTATTAGTATTTTTTATTTTTTTATTTTTTTAGGTCGACACTACGTTCTTATTATTATACACGAGGGCGGCTCAGTTCCATTATGTTTACAATAATTACAAAGTACTATTCCGAATGGTTTGTGTGTTGTCGTGTTAACGTTTATTTACATTAAAAATAATATTTCATGCTCTGTTTTGTTGCATTAGAAACCTGACCCAATAATTTATTGTTTTCGAATATTTAGAAGAAGATAAATGAAAAGGTAGATGCTAGACAGAGATTTAGAGAGTGTATTGAACTAAATATTTATGGAGATTTGAGTTTTAATAAATTTTGAAAGGATTTGGTTAAATTTTAACGAATTAAGAATTGAGTCTTTGTATTTTTAATTAAGAATTCCAATCAAATCTCAGCTGAAACTTTTAAATGAAATTCTAATAACGTTTTCAATAACAGTAGATTTGATTGTATATTTTAAAATCATTAATTTAATAACATTGGAATTTAAAAGATATTTTAAAATTTATGTTTTAATAACACATGATTTATCATTATAATTTAAATATCACTACATACTCAATCCAATACACTCCTCTTAAAGTTTTTGGTCTGTTAACTCGATGATTGCTTTTATCTCACAAAAAAAAAAACTGTTGATTTGCTCGATATAATGCTGGAAATTACAGTGGCTCTGGGTATTTTTTTTTAAATTGGGGCCTCCATTTTGAAAAGGCCCAATAGATGTGAGGTCACGAATCTATGGTCACAATGGAGGCCTGATGGCTGATGAGGGTCATTCATTATGTGGTTGGTTTCTTTGGACTTGAGCGAGTGACTGAGACTGAGAGTATATTACGAAGTTACGAACAGATGATTGAATTGTAATATACATCTAATCTTCTATGTAACTTATTTAAGATAATATCATATCATATGAGTGGTTTGTTAATTGTTTAATCGTACGTAACACGCAACGGTAGTTCTATAAATAGTTTGACAAAATGCATTTTTTTTTTTGTAAAGCTAGTTGATTAAAAATATAAATATATAATTCATAATGTCATAATCATTTGGGGGTCGTCCATTGCGAGAAAACAAAACAATATATATACACTTGTCTAACAACAAATAAATATTATAAAAATTAGGTACATATATGCGAATGCATTTTAAACAGTATCAGCATTCTTAATTTCGAAAACTTGAAAAACCAGCTAACGAAAACCAACATTAGAAGCTATATCAAAGTCTGGTGCACATAATTTGTTTAGCATTGATCGAATGATGTAATACAAAATAATTAAAATTACAGATAGAAATATAGAAAAAATTTCCATTAAAAGAAGAAGAAGAACAACTCATGACTTCAAATTTGATTTCTTAAATCTCAAGGAACTTCCATTCATGTTACCCAAAAAAAAAAAACTTCCATCTATAAAAAAATGGATATTCTTTTTTTTTTTTCATTTTTTTAAAAAAATTTTAAAAATGGATATTCTTGGCTAATTCATGTATGTGTTTTTTTTGTTAATCACGGACCGAGGTTTGTAATTTCTTTAGTATCCGAAAAAAACTATGTAAATGCTCCTGACCGAATAAAAATAATTAGTGTTTTCATGCTAGGAAATCGATCTCTAACTTGGATCAATATGACAATTTCTTCCTGAAATGAAAGCTATTAGACTAGACTACTTGGTTTATTTCACATAAAGGTTCATTTAGTGGAGGGACATATAAAATGTGGAAAAATTAGTCATGCTTTTCAAAGCATTCATGATTAATCATGATTTCCAACGGAAATGGGTAGAGCTAACTTTAATACTTTTTTTTTCCTTTTTCTTTTTGACGTCGTCAACCTTAATACTTACAACTAAAAAAAAACTAAAATTTTTTTTATCATACTATGAAAATTATTACGAAAACTATATATATAGGAAATCACGACTTATATTATGCTATTCCGTTATTTTACTGATTTCACGATAACAAATAGTATGCTTTTAAATAAAAAAATTCAGGTTTTTTTTTTTAAATGACTTCACTCCTTTTTTTCCCCCGTATTTTCATGAGTTATCCGTCCAGTGGACAAAACTCAAAACGAATCGAAACCACCAAAAATATGAATTGTTTTGTTTCTTCTTCTAAAAATCAAAATGGATAAAAACTAATATAAACGAACTAATGAGCCCTGCAGAAAGACATGTGAGGTAGGGCCCAAAAAAGGCCCAAATGGAGCGTACTGTGGTCCCCAGGAAAATAATCTATAATAAGTTTTTTTTTCTTCCTTTATTCATTTGTGTGTATTTTACTGTTGGGATTTTCCCGCGCAGAAGGAGGACCAGAAACGAATGTCTTCTTGACTCTTCATGATTTGGTAGTTTTTGTCTTTGGCTAAAGAGACGATGGAAACTACAAAAAAAAACTTTGGAACCATCGACTTTTACACGCCAACCAATTTACACGCACCATAAATAATGAAAACTAATTAAAATCAATATATCTAACAACATATTTGTTTCTTTTCCCCAACAACAATTTTATATTGATACTAAATCTGATTTTTTTTTTTCCATACACAAGGACCAGTGGATTTAATACAACAAGTCAAATAGAAGAAGAAAGAGCTGACGTGGATGGTTAAAAAAGAAGGTAAAATTAGACTTTCATGGAGGGCAAAAAAGGAAATATAAAGATACCTCGTATACCCCAAACCAGAGAGAAGAGTGAAAGCTTCTTCTTCTTCGTCTTCACTTTTTCTTCTTCGTTTCTCCTTTTCCCGAGGAAGCGACTTCGTCTCGTTGTTGAAGACAAAATTAAGACTCTGAATTCATTCATCTCACTCTTACTCGTTGAAGAAGATGGAATCACATTTTTCCTTATCGTCATCTTCTTCTTCTCCTCCACCGTCGTCGTCGTCGTCGCCGGATAATTGTTGCGTGAAAGTAGCGGTTAACGTTCGTCCTTTGATCGGAGATGAGATAGCTCAAGGTTGCAGAGAATGCGTTTCTGTTTCTCCGGTAACGCCTCAGGTGAGTTTTTTTCCAATCGTTAATGGAATCAGTTTCTTCGGTTTTTTTTTTTTTTCTCCGATGATGATGTTAAATGCATCCATCGTTGTTCACGCTTTTCCTGGATCCGAATCAAATCCAAGTTCTAACTCTGACACAATCATTTAATATTTTATTTTTTTATAAAACAGTATCAATTTGTTTTTTTTTCCATATATAAAATAAAAATATAATGCAATATGTCTGTGTTGCTACTGTGTTTGTGGTTGATAAGTCAATAAACATTGTTAATGTATTAAATTACTAATTTTCTTACTAATTTGGGTTTAACATAAGATTTTTGGATTTTGTTGGTTTATTGTATTTTGGTATTGAAGCTTATTGTTTGAAATGTTTGTTTCTTTGATGGTGTAGGTGCAAATGGGAACACATTCTTTTACATTTGATCATGTATATGGAAGTAATGGTTCTTCATCTTCATTGATGTTTGAAGAATGTGTTGCTCCTCTTGTTGATGGTTTGTTTCATGGTTATAATGCTACTGTGTTGGCTTATGGTCAGGTAAAGAATTAGTCTCTTAACTTGGAATTTTTTTTTTGTTTTTAGCTGCTTTATCTTGTGCTTTTTTTTTTTTGCCATTTGAGTTATACAAATGTTGCAGACAGGGTCTGGAAAAACATATACCATGGGAACTGCCTTTAAAGATTGTACAAGCAATGGGTTGATTCCTCAAGTTATGAGTGCTTTGTTCAACAAAATTGATTCAGTAAAGCGTCAAATGGGGTTCCAGTTACATGTCTCTTTCATCGAGGTATTGCTCTTCGCTTCGCAGTCTAACATATAAGACTAGTTTATCTCTGTCTCAGTGTCTTGTCAACCTTGCCTTTACAATTGTCTAGATCAATATTTGTATGGATGTTAACTGAAATCTTCTTCTGTAGATTCTAAAAGAAGAAGTTCTAGATTTGCTGGATAGTGTGCCGTTTACCAGACAAGCCAATGGAACCTCTGCAAAGGTTGTTCTTAGTAAGTCACCTGTACAGATTCGCGAATTCCCAAACGGGGTAATAACACTATCCGGTGCAACTGAAGTTCCCATTTCTACTAAAGAAGAAATGGCTTCCTGTCTTGAGCAAGGATCTCTAACCAGGGCAACGGGGAGCACAAATATGAATAATCAGTCTAGGTGAGAATCTCTACTTGAGACCAAACCTTCCATAATAAGCAAGAATTGGCTTATATTTACTGATAATGATGCTTAGACAGTAGACAGTTTTATTACTGATAATAATCAGTCTTCATTATTTTTTTCTGTTTCCATTTCCTTAATAAGACTAAATTTTTATCATAGTTTCATCAGAATGCATCCTAATGTATTAGCATGGTTTTGTTATGTGTGATTTCAAAAGTCGGTCACATGCCATCTTCACGATCACCTTAGAACAGATGCGCAAAATCCCTTCGATCTCAGTGGTTAAAGACACCGTAGATGAGGATATGGGTGAGGAGTATTGTTGTGCCAAGCTTCATCTAGTAGATCTTGCTGGATCTGAAAGAGCTAAACGGACAGGTTCAGGCGGTGTTCGATTAAAAGAAGGTTGGCAAAACTGACATCCCCATCTTACATCCTCTTGAAAACATTGACTTGCATCTTAAAACCCAATTCTTCTTTGTTCTCTGTAACAGGAATTCACATCAATAGGGGACTTCTTGCACTTGGTAATGTCATTAGTGCTCTTGGGGATGAAAAAAAGCGAAAAGAAGGTGCTCATGTTCCCTACCGTGATAGTAAACTTACTCGGTTATTGCAGGTTCATTTTTCTCTTTGCACCTCTAGATTCTAATATGTAGAGGAATTCATTATCATTATAGATAAAATTCCTAACAGCAGATTATCTTTATTGGCCAGTAAATATCTGTATAGATTCTTATAGAATGAATATTACCCAATCTTTAGTCATATTATGATTCATGTGAAAAAATTTCCATTAAAGATGTCTTTTGTATTACTGCAGGATTCTCTTGGTGGAAATAGTAGAACAGTCATGATAGGTAAACTTCTAAGCTGTATGAGTGTATTCACTGGAAATCTCTCATATCAATTCTCAAATCAACTATATCTCTCTGTTGGTGTTATTCTTGTAGCTTGCATCAGTCCTGCTGACATCAATGCTGAAGAAACTCTGAACACGCTCAAATATGCAAATCGTGCTCGGAATATCCAGAACAAGCCTGTTGTAAGTACTAAGGAACTATCTTAGCTCAGTTTTCAATTCTGCGGAAAAATCTCCATCAACAGCTAACATAATTAAAAAAGTTCACTTGAAGCAAAAAATAGATAGAGGATTAAGACTTCTTTATTTTGGTGCACAGGCCAATAAAGACTTAATATGCAGTGAGATGCAAAAGATGCGTCAACAGATACAATATCTACAAGCTGCACTTTGTGCTCATGGGGCAACCCCATCAGAGGAAATGCAGGTTTATAACTTCTGCTGAAATTCGTCAAAAGGTTTCTAAACTTCTCATCAATAATAGTATATGGTTGCATTTTTAAAGATTATGCGAGAGAACATCATGAAGCTAGAATCTGCCAATGAGGAGCTTTCTCGAGAACTTCACATCTATCGCAGCAAGAGAGCTACGCTAGACTATAGCAATATTGATGCACAGGGTAATTTTTGTATACTAATTTTAAGGAATCACAATAGATTTACTTGGCAGTCTTCTTCACTGCTGAAAACAAGAGTTGTTCATGATCATATACTCCACCTCAGGAAAATGGTGTAGTTTTCCCAAAAGATGATGGCCCTCAAAAGGGGATTCGAAAGCA